>JAPMOB010027079.1:0-25036 GCA_029875015.1 Lepomis gibbosus | reverse complement strand
CACTAGCCTACTCCTGTGCTGCAAAAATACTATTTGGCCCCAGGTATTCAGGGAGTCAGTTACTTTGGGGTAATTTGATTAGAGCTGAAACAATTCTAATTTTAGATAGAAATGACCTTTTTTGTCATTTTTTGAGCAAAAATGCAAAACCTTCTCAAATATGAGGATTTTCTGCTTTTCTACAGTATATTTTAGTTAACTGAATACATATGAACCTTTGACTATTGTTTGACACTTTATAGACAAAATGATGATACATATAATGATAAATTAATCAAAATAATAAATAAATAGATAGATTGAAAATAATCATTAGTTGCATTCCCAAATTTGATTAAACACATTTTTACTTATATGAGCCCTGTGAGCACAATATGAACTATGGTATTTCAGCAGTAACATAGCCTTTGACACAGGGCAGAGCCCCTTAACAAATCAATGTGACAATGTGAGATAATAATGCTGATTTTGTACTTTAGTGGTACAAATTACTAAACAAATCTGCAATGAAAAATAAAATTTTGTCCACAATTTCATGACAAAGCTACATCTGTTCATGTCTTGTCAACTGTAAAGGACAGTTTTTTGTGTAGGCTAACGTGCTATTGCTTGACCAGATTTTTGTATGCAAACAATTTTTTTAAAGAGGATCCACAGAAATGAGCTTACTCAGGAGTAAATTGCCTTCAAAATGCAAACCAAAGGGCAACATAACCTCACCACTACCATATGTGCTGCCCAGCTGCCTTTAAAAAGTATCAACTTTTTTGCAAATAACCACGTTGTTTGCGGTTGTCCTCCAGGAGCTCATTAATGACTTGATCACTCCCACAGGACTGTAAAACTTCAACACTTTCGGGCAGCCTCATCAACAAAGACAAATGAGGGGATCAAGCTCCATAACTCTGACCATATTGCTGTATTATAATTTTATAAGGCACTTATAGCCTCCTGAGACAACACTAGTTATTAGCTGCTGCCCAGCCAAGAGCACACTGACCTCTCCCGATGGGAACAACTGCCCGCAGAAGCAAAATACAGCAATTTGTTTTCACAGCTGCCAAACACTGAGATTTTGAAACATCTTCTGTAACCACCAAATACGAAATCAGAGCATCACTGATTATGGCTTGCGTCTGTAGTCTGCTCACCGCTGGCCCTTCTTTACACCTTTCTCCTCTGCCTCCAGTTCCAGCTCCAGCTGATCAACAGAGGCCTGCTGGGATCCCAGAGTCTGAGCCAGCACCAGCAGTTCCTCTTCTACAGCGGTCAGTCTGGGAGAAGACAGACAATGAAGAGAGTGACCAGAGGAATCAAATGATGCAAAACAGAGGAAATAAGAGCAGTGGGGATTCTAAGGAAGGGGAAGTAGTTGAGACATTAATAAAATAAATTGGAGTTTAGTCATCTGGATGAGATTGCTTTGTTTGTTCTCACTTGTGTTGGATTGTCTCGAGTGTGAGGTCATTCAGTTCAATTTCTTTGGGTTTTAGCTGCTCAGTGTCCTCCAGTAGACTGCAATCAAACTCTGCACATGCGAGAATCTCCCCTACAGACCTACAAACACACAGTCCACAGTATCACTGCTCTGCGGGGTTGGCTTTCATGATTGCACTGTTGCCAGTTCCAGGGAAGTTTTCCCTCAGTCTACCTGTTCTGGTGGATGAAGCTTTCATACTCTTTGTAAGGATCAATGGCTGTTAGAGCAGAAGACATCTCCCTGTGGATCCGCACAATTTCATGGTGGAGGAGAGTAGAGATGTCGAAATACTCCTGCAGGATCTCCTTTCTGGTTCAGAGATCAGGGATGTCATGTGAAGACACAATAACATAAACTACACAGATGATAGTCTATTCAGTCATTTCAAGTCCCAAGTTCAAGAACTTGGTTAAAAGAAGTTATAGCCAAGTTCAAACCACATATGAAATATTATATTACATGTTTTCAAAGCACAACAATTACAATTTTTGTATTTGTACAATTAGTTACATTTTTAGTTAAGTTTCATGATGCCTTCAGATGTTCAAACAAGCTGTGACATTCAAGAAAAAAGTATTGTTGTCTTTAAAACAAATGGCTGCAAATTGTTGTTGTTTGTGGGAAATGAATTATATATATCAGTCAATAGTACATGTGATCTTACAGTATGAGCACCATCTCCTGCTGCAGAGTCTGCAGTGCATTGAGCAGGGCAGGCTGGATCTGACTGAAGTGGTGATGATGGTAAACTTGAGCTGCTCGCACAGACAGCACATACTCATTATGCAGCCCATGGAGTTTCATTAAAGCCTTTATGTATCGCTCTTTGGCCTTGTCTCGCTCTTTATCTGATTACACACACACACACATAAACAGGAAGGGGACGATATGTTATGCAATGATGGAAACACAATTATTAGTTATTATCAATGTTCTATTGAGAGAAGTAAGTGATACCAGGAATCCCCACCTTTATTGGCTTCCTGGTACTTCCTTTTAGCCTGAGCTGCATCGCTCACTGCCAGTCTGTAGCTGCTTTTCAGCTTCTCCAGCTCTGTCTGGGTCACCTGAAGCAGCACGCAAACGCACAACAGCGCACACATAGGTGGGGGGAAAAAAACATGTTGCAAGAACTCATTTGTGCTATTTGTGTGGTCAAAGTTGCTTTACTGAGTCTGAGCTCTACATAAAGTAAAACAGGACGTGAACAGAGGCCCTTTTATGTTTCACTGCAGAGGAACACGAAACATGAGAAACGACATATGAGGAAATGATCTGACCTTTCTTCTGCTGCTGGTGCAACACTTCAAAACTCCACCTGATAGCATCTCTGACATTGTTGTTCAGTTGCAATCACAACATAAAATCAATTTATTGATGCACACAAAACCATAGCCATCTGAGCTTTATCTGAATAGTAAAGCAAGAAAATTAAAATAAACAAACTGCCAGCAAGACGGCCATTCTGCGACCCAACAAGGATCACTTGAAATGAACACACAGTTAGTTGATCTAATTATGTAATAAAAAAAGTGCAGAGCAGCCACCACTTGAGATAGCATCAAAATGCATTTGAAACCACTCTTTCCAGTCCATTGAACCTCATTTCATTTGAATGGTGTCTATTTATAAAGCTACCCCTGCAATGCTCATCTGCATGTCAAGATGCGATACTAGAGGTACATAAACAAATAGATTTGAAAGCAACAACTCCTGCTTTCTCATAAGAATCATGCTGTATACATAATTACTCTATCACTGTGAGTGTTACTTTTTCCACACATAAGGGTCCTTTAAGGTTGCTTTCATTCAAAAATACCATAAAAAGGAACAGTTAATGTTAATGATAAAAACACTCCAACAATGGTTGCAAAATAAATGTGGTATGGTATAGCTTCATAACAACAAAGATATGGATGGTATTTTTTAAGCAAGTCACTGCTTAAAAAAGCAAAAAAATAATGAAAAAAGGAAAAATATCTCTAAGCAGTATCAGCTCCATGCACCAATGATATCGTCCTTTCTTACAATAAACGCAAGACATTTTTGTTTAGTTTAGCTTTGTGTGTACGTGTGCTGTCAGTCTGTGTCAATGTACGGGAAGTAAAGTAAAAACTGTCAACCGCAAGGACAATAAAAGAGCAATGGAAATCAGTTCAATAACAAAAAAGTTACTTAAGTTATTTTCATTGAGCGGTTTTATCTCAGTCAGAGGTCTGACAGTTCAAAGGTGGTTTACCTGTTTGTTGGCATAATAGCAGAAGTCTGAAGTAGTGGTTTATGCGTTTGTGTTTGTGTGTGTTTGTGTGCGCATGTTAGTCACACACCTTGGTGAGCTCCTGCCTCAGCAGGTTCCACTGCTCTGAGTAGGTTTTGCGAAGCTGCTGTTTGTCTCTGATGAGCAGTGTCAGTTTGCTGATGGGACCATCCACCAGATCCTCAGAGTGCTTCTTCATCACCTGACTGAGAAAGTCTGTCTGAGAGACCAGTACTCCCCACGACTGACAGACAGGGAGACAAAGGTCATGGAAACATGTCTTAAACACGAGAACGTGAATAAATAGATCACCTCTGCCAAGGCTGCACAGTCCTTCACACATTTTAATCTCATTTGGATCTGGATTTGTCTGTTTGTCTCTTTGTTAGCAAAATATATTGAAAAATACACATTTCAATTAAACTGGATAAAATTCAAAGACAAAAACAAACTAGTGGTTTTTGGCATGAATAAAGCCACCTAGTGGTTATTTAAAAGAGTAATTTACACTTTGGCCCATACCTCCTGAACTGTGAGGTGCAGAAATAAATTTCTCTTTGTAATCTCATAATAGATGTTTGGTGGCCACAAAGAACCTTTCTGTCTGTTCATGTCATAACATTTCCTGTAACTGGTTGCCAAATTCATGACTTATTTGACATAGTTTTGGATCATGGAAAAAAGGGAAGCCCGTGCGTGAGCTTACCATAGGCACTCTCGCACCAAGCAAAGAATATAGTTCAACTTTCTGAGTTTTGATGCCTACTGCGTCTTCCTCAGGGCAACAGTTAGGGTCAATTCTGAGTAAATTATGTTTGCTAAATTTACTGGCATTTCAACATGATATATTTTACTGGTCATAACTCAGTGGTCTCAGTGGTCTGGCCTGACATGGTTGTAATTTTGCACAGTCTATGTAGATGATGATCAGCTGTAGAATCCATGGGGATCAAAACGTCTAAGCATTTTTTTTATTATTAAAGCATTAAATTTTAGAGCATTCTGCCACTCCAGTAGTTGTATACTATAAGTGGTTTCTTATTTGGATTTAAGAACAAATTTTAACATTAAATGATTTAAAACTATAACAACTAGGAAAAAAAGTTTGGGTCAGGGTTATTGGTACCTAAGCCTTCAGCCAAACCCAGAAACCTCATATTTTATGAGTACCTCAAAGAGAAAGTCCTAGTTTTTACAGATTTATTTTGAGATACTTGAGAAAAATGCACCCAAATACACACAATGACTCCTTAGCATTCACTGGAGTGCTGTTTAGCATACATGGATGATTTTTTCCAGTGAGGTTCAATGTTTTGTTAATGTTAACATCATGACGCTCTAAAAATGAAAGCAGCAAAAAAACATTACACTCACATTGTAACTTCTATTTAGGGAAGTATTTATTTCCCAATTTGACCCCAGAAAAGGGATCGAATCCGTCAAGTATTTCAGCACTTTTTGTTACATAGACATTGAAAAAGAAAGATTTTTTTGTATGGGAAACAGATGTTTTTAAAGGTCACCTTAATTTAGAAAGCTAATTTGAGATTAACCGAAGTCACACACTTTGTGCATTTTACACTGTCCTCTACAGGAATGAAAAGTGATGATCAGTTGATGATTCAGGTGTAGAGGGAAATATGATATGAGACCTCACCTTGTTGAGCTGGCTGATGTAGTCCAGTCCTGCACAGAGCTGAGGCCGGTCCAACTTCTCCACCATGGCAGCCATGTTGTGCAGTTGCACTGAAAACTCACGTTCACTCTTGGCCCGCTGACCCATCCACTTCTTCATGACCTCCATCAGGTGAAGCTCTGAGTCCAGCAGCCGCATGACAGCTGTATGTGCCTGGGGACACCGTAGGTCTTCCCCAAACCCCATCTCTGATATTTAAACTCTCCTCCCTGTCAAAGATTTGTTGTCAGAAGTAAGTCCTACAGCATCTTTGTGTTCTCGTGAGTGGGACAGAAACAGAGCGGTGAGCTGAGGCAGCTGCAAATGACCAAGAGAAACGTTTTCTCGTGGCCACAGAAGGTTTCATTTCCCTGTGAGCAAAAAAAAAAAAGTACAGAGGTTTACGTACGGCAGCACTTCCTCATCTCTGTTTGACTGTAGTTGTGCTTGTAAATTTAATTTTGGTTTCAACTTTTGAAGCACAATTGTGCCAAAACCCACTATTATTGTAAATTGAGGGAGATGGATTCTGGGTAAAGATGTTGGTCTGAAATGTGCCCAAGGGGTAACATTAACGTCCACAAAAAGGGGCCATGGGAGGCTGTTTCCACACAACTCCCCTCAACTTGGCCTGCTTGTACAAAGCTTTCCAGCATTTCACCTGGTGTTTTTTTAGGGGAGCTTATGGCTTATTAAGAGGAGCCAAGCTCCCCCTGACGCCCTTGTAGTTCATACCCTGGCTACTAATTTTCATCTTTTACAGTGCTTGCATCAGAAACACCAGATATTTTTAAGAGTAGAATGTAATTAAGGACATTTACTCATCTACTGTAGTTTTATTTTACAGCTGTGGTTAGTAGATTTTTTGCTAATTAAGATTGCATGTACATAGATTAAACTATACAGCAACATAAAGAAATTATCTTAGCCCAATCAATTACAACAGAAAAAGTATGTTTACACATCAGTGAAACACTAATAATAATTCAGTACTATTCAGCAACATCAATAATCAGTCCTTTAACTTTGAAAGCTTTGAGAACATCTTGCTGCAAAATAGTATGTGAATTCAGGACTTTCACTTGTTATATGGCACTTTTACATCAATGTGTTGCTACTTTTGCAAGTAAATTATGTGAATACTTTTATTTTTTACAGACAAGTTGATATTAATGCATTGATGTTATAAAAGGTGCATATGGACAACTGGTGAACAGTTGGTGAACAGGTTATTGAATAGAGCAGGGTGGCCCATGGTATGCCCACAGTGACCTGAACCCTAGCAAGCGCCGGTTTACCACTGAACCCAAAATGCTGTACATAAAACTTTGAGCAAAGGCCAGTTTGTTGAATACTTCTTTAGATGTTGTTTTTTCAAGTAACTAACTTAACACTTTTAGACCACAGTAGCCTGAAAATGCTGATGGTGTTTGTCACATAAGTAAAAAAAAGCATTTCCTTTTCATTTTTACCACAGTGTGAACACAGTGTCACTTCATTACTTCATTAGTATTGATGACATTAGTGGGGTAGGGTGCCACCTCAACTGTACAGTCATTGGCTTAATTACACCAGCCACACATCATCAAATAACCCACACTCATTATACACAATGGGAAGAAGATGGCACAAGGTGATGAACAATGCAGCACAGCTCAGGCAGGTTTTACAAACTGCAGAGGAGATGTCTGCTTTTAAGTTTAGGTACAGTATCTACAAAAGAGTTATGGGTCATTTTATAGCCAACCATATATTCTTACAGCACTGAGTACATTTATTCAGATACTGCACTTAATTTTTGAGGTTCCTTTTTATTATTTTAGTATTTCAATTTTCTGCTACTTTATAGTACTCCACCACATTTTCTGACATCTATTGTTACTAGTTACGTTTCACATTTAACATAAAAAACAGATGATAGTCTTAGAAAATACAATGTTTTGTTAAAGATGAAACTTGTGGTTTCCAAACAGTCTACAGCCAAGCTACAGCGGCTCTGTGAGGCTGTATTTAGGCACAAGGGCAGTGCTTTGAACTGAATGCTATGTCAACATGCTAACATACTGAGGCTAACCAGATACAATGTTTACCAGGTTCACCATTCTAGTTTAGCTCTACACACAAAGTACAAGTGAGGCTGATGGAAACAGTTCTGCAGACAAGTGATATAATAATTTTTTCCCCTGATGATGGCACTAGATGTAACATCACCAAAGCAATTCATCTTGAGGAGGACATGAATATCTGTACCAAATCTCTCGCAAAAACCACAAATGTCAACCTCATGATGTTAAATAAATATAAAATATGAAATAATAATTTCAATATTATGTAAAATATATTAATTAACCAACAAGTAGAGCAAAACAATTATTTATTAAAACTCAACAAATTTTTCATTAATTAATTAATCATAATAACAGACATCTATTGAATTTTATTTTATTTTATTATAGACCATTTTAATTAAGCTTAAAATTCTGCTGCAAATGGCTGGTAGCAGCAGGTGCGGCTGTGTGCCTGGGCCTGCCCACTTGTACAACCATCCCTAAATGGTTGGGAGAAAACATGTTTTCTTAACTTTTATTTTTAATTATTAAAATGAACATTTACACACACATTAAAGACTAAAAAAAACAAGTAATATTAGTCTACTATCATGTGTGACGTTTGGACCAGGCACAACAGGCCCTCTTATGCTGGCCTAGGCCTTTTAAACTTGTGAGTTGACGGCAGTGTGCTCAGTCTCATGTTAAAAGTCAACCTAGCTCACCCAGTAGTCGATCTCTGTCCCTGCAATCAATGTTAACAAATAATAATCCAGCCAGATCATCCAAACAAGATGTTATTTCCTTGAATAATAAAATGTCAGTGTTCTAAGTGAATCAATGTAACTGTCTACACAATCCACAGCAAAAAATAAACTTGATAGGATACTGTGTTTTATTTTCGCACAATATGAGAAACACGTCTATGCAATATACCCATTTGTGTCATAACAGAAACGTTCAACCAGATGATTTCTGCTTTAGCAGAACTACCAGTTGGAAACCGTCAAAGGAAGGGAAACAGAGGGTTATATACTTCTGAGGCTCGTGAGTATTGTAGTAGGCTATTTAGACACGTCTACCATGCCAAAATGACTGACAACATTTTGTTTCTCAGAAACCAAAACCATAAACGTCATTACAATTATCCAGGAGAGGGCACAATTTAAAGAAAACTTTCAAAGGGAATTCAGAAAGGGGAAAAACACTTCCGGAGCTAGCATCCCCTCCCAAAACAAGGTCAACAACAAGCTACCCATAAAATGTAGTAGCCCGTTAGTTCCTGTAAGCTAGAGCAACGTCAAAGTTATTGGAACCTATTAAGTGTATTACAGTACAGAGACCCATTAACTAAGCCTCTAAAGCTTTTCAGTCTTAGAAGGTTGCTCATGCTACCTACTCATGCTATGATGTTAGATAGTTACCCAGCATCAAAGTGAGGAGTAAACATTAGCTAGCTCCTGTTCTAAAATAAATAAAATAAAACTCCTATGCAAATTAAAAAAATACTATGATGAAACACATGAGACAATAATGTTTCATTTATTTAATTTATCACTTCAGCTGTTAGAGCAAACATCTTCTTCTTCTTCGTTGTTAAAAAAATGTTGCACCGCCACCTACTGAATGAAACAGTTTCCCCGTGCGAAAAATACAGTGTCCATCCAAAGGATTCCCATTTTCTAACTCACAATCAGTCGAGCAAAACATCAAGCAAAAGTAAACAAAGAGGGCATGCTTGAGGTGTTGTGTGGATGGATGTGTTGAAATAAGTTAGAAGAGTCTACTCATAGCACTGTCTCAGCTATAATTACGCAGCAATGTCTTCAGTTCAGTATTTGACAAACTTTGTGAACGAGCGACGATGCTACTGCTGAAGAAATATTGTCTTCAAAAAATATATCATCGAGTTCAAGAAAGATCGACAGCACAGACCCCTGGTTATCATTTTGAAATCCGAAATAAAGTTACACAGGATAGGTCGGTAAAATTCAATCATGTTTTAAAACATGGGAATAAGACTTACATAACATACTCCTGGTTTAAATATAGACATGTTTGAAAGAAGGAGGGGATTCTCTCTGTGCAGCAGCTCTGTAACAAGAAGAGGAACTCTGGAGTGGACCAAGGGGATCCAGAGCCTGCACAGATTAAAGAGGAACAGAAGGAACTCCGCACAAATCAGTGTAGACCAGACATTGTGTTTGAACTGTGATGAAACTTTGAATGCAAGAGAGAAGAGCCTGCAGTCAACATGTCCGTTCACAACTCTGTTGTATCCGAACCAAACAGAGATCCCCAGCTCCTCGCTCACAACTCTCATGCAGATGAGAGCCAAGATCACTCAAGAGACGATCATCAAAACTCAGCATCAGCTATGGGGGCAGAACCAAAACTAAAGCAAAGGCACCAAAAGGCAACAGTAATGATTTACGTAACTCTACCATGTTAAAGGTTCACTTGAATACCCATGAAAATTCGTTTAAATGTGACAATTGTGGGATAGCTTTCAAGGTGGAACTGAATAGACACGAGGATCCACACAGGTGAGAAGTTGCACATTTGCAAAACATGTGGGAAAGCTATTCAGATGGAGGATCGACACAGAGGAGAAGCTGTACTAACACCTGCAGGATTGTGTTTCAAGCTAGAACTGACAAAGCATATAAGAAACCATTCTGGGGCTAAACCGTTTTTTTTGCAAAATGTGTGGAAATTATTACAGGTGGAACATTAACCTGACACTTCACATGACAACATGTGGAAAAAAGAGTCTGTCGTAATCAGACTTGAAAAAGCACATAAGAACCCAGGCAGGAGAGAAACCGTATCCTTGCAAAACGTAGGATCTTTTCAGATGCAGCAATGCACTTTACAAAACACATGACGAGACACAGGTTAAAACACCACATAATTGCAGCATTATGGGGAAAGTTTCACAAAATCACATTCCTGAAAAATACACCAAAAGATCCATAATCATATGACGAACCACAAATCTTTTTTTGCCATACAAGGAGCTTTACTCTGGGGATGGAAGTGCTAGTTTATCTTTCTGCCTCTTGGGTCCAGACTGAAATGTCTGAACTTTTAAGATTATCATGACATTTTGTACACACATTCATTACCCCTCAGGATGAATTGTGATTTTGAGTGATCCCTTAACTTTTCATCTAGCACCATCATCAGGTCAAAATTATTATATGTACAATACTTTTCAGCCTCAGCTGTCCCATGTTAAACTAAGATGGTGAACATGGCAAATAATATACTAATCAGCGTGTTCGTATTTTCACTGTGATCATGTCAGCATTTAGCTCAACGTGTCACTGTGCCCCAGCACAGCCTCACAGAGCTGCTAGTATGGCTGTAGATGTGGTCATTTTGCACAATGAACATTTTTACTGTGTGTACTTTTTTCAGTATATTTTGATGAAATGAAACTTGATTTTAGAAAACACTTGAAAGAAGCCATGTTGCATAAAATGAGCGCAAATGTTCTTACAGCACTGGCAGATTTGTTTTGAAGTAAAAGTACTGAAGTACTCAGTTAAGGACAAAATTATTTGATAGCAAATTTTGTGCACTGAACAATGCATAATTTTTCATAAACAAGTTTTGTATTTAAAATCTTAGTTTGTTAAATATGTTTCAAAAGTTTCAAAACACTCTAGTAAAAATGCTTTGTAATTTGTACTTATGCAGTATACACTTCTACCATGGCTAAAAAAAGTTTCTACTTTGAGCCTTTTATGTTCCCACCATCAGAGAAAAAATTCCTATACACACACACACACACACACACACACACACACACATATATATATATACACATACATACTTTTTTTTAACTTTTTCATTTCTTTTCCATAAATCATCTCATGACCCCTCAGATTTATTTTGCAACCCACTGGAATGGGCTATATAATAAATTTTGATGCCTTTAAGTATGCTTTGCTGGTAATACTTTACTCATAACATAATACATTATTGTTCTGAGACTTTTACTTGAGTAAGGGATCCGAGGACGTCTGCCACCACTGTGCAGTTTTTATACACCAACCAAGTCGGTTTTACTTTTAAGTGCATTCAAGTTAATAAAAACACATTCAAATTTGCATAGATCTTTATTTTTAGTAGAATCTATAATTGACATCAATTAAATAAAAAGGAGAAAAACAAGAGCAAAAAAATCTTTAAATTACAAGAAAATTACACTGCACCGTTCATATAGTACAAAAATAGGCCTTATTTTAGAGTTACATCCCATGTAAGATAGTCATTCTTGTACATTATTCATAGGTCACAAATCTGTAAGGTACTGTGTGCAGCCACAGGCCAGGAACCGGAGGAGGTCAACAGAGTCATCTGAGGCTGCTCCACTAACCACCACCCCACCATCACAAAGTGTTTCATTTATACTTTAAAGAGCATGTGAGCACACACGGACGCACGCAGATCTGATTCAGCCCTTAAGTTAATGGAGATGGGATACATTCTACCTCCTCCCTCCACAGCTGCTGAACATACAGAGTGTCACAGAGGACAGGATGACGCCAACAAAAGACTTTAAACACGAGTGAAGGGTTCGATGGACTGTGACAACCTGAAAGCAACACGTCGTAACACTCAACAGACAGCATTCAAATGATTGTCTTTGGTTAAGCCAAAGATATTGCTCCTATTAACTCCATCCGACTTCATATTGATCACTTCAGACTACATCCTAAGGCAGGACTGAAGCAACATCGAGCTATGCGTTATATAAATCAGCTGTAAAAAGAAAAAGCCTCCATTATTCTCTAGAGCGAGTCTTTTCTTTATAAGGAGAGGAGACTTGTTTGCAACGAGCAGAATTTTTGTAACATTCCTGTTACTTTCTACATGAAGAGGATTCACACTGTAGTGCCAGTGAAATGGTAGCCTTGAAATTACGAGCTGCTTTCTGGCACAATTAGAGAACCTCGTCTTTTTTTCTTTTAGTGTGTAATTTCCATCACATTCTTGCAGTGAAAGAGTGAGCAGGCTGCTAATGGTTTTCAGCAGCTCCCTGTGCTTTGGAAACACTAGCTACTTAATGCTGCCCGCATTCATGATTTTCTTAAAAGTTGAACACTTGAATGCACAAAGCTCTGAGTTTTCAAGCCGTAGTGAATGCAACATCAAGCTAAGATGAATAAATCATTTTGCGCGTGCACTCAAGGGGCCACAGAAACTTATCTAAACAACCCACAATGTTGCACTTCAGGAGTAACTTTATAGTTTCTGGATGCAATATAGGTCTTTTGTAAGGGAAGATGCACAATGGATACTGTTGACAAGACTGAGCATAAATTAGTCAGTACTAATTGCAACATATTGGTCAGTCCCTCATTATAGTTCTTAACTTATTAACTTTGAGCATCCAGAAAGATTAAGAAAATACTTTATGGAAACAAGGTTGGTGCCGCATTAGCGCATTATCTGTTGTTTACACACTTCACACCAAGCTGGGAACACAATAAGATTTTGTGGCTCAAGTCTGAGGCTGTAGTTATTACATTTTTAAATTATCACGCTCCTTAAACTGGGGCTAATCAAAACCTAAATGGCAGTAGGCACTAATGTACACACAAAGCGATGCAGCACACACTTTGCTTTGTTCGTTTTGAGAGCACTTTCTCTTAATCCATATTTTCGGGTTGGTTTCCAATCCAGTTTAGTGCTTCCTGGCGGAAACTGCAGTGATAAGCCAAATGTGCTACACCTGCACTGGCCATCTGAGATGAATTAAGCCTCATGGCTCAGTGCTGTGTTTGAGCGCATACATACCAATCGCTCTCCACGCTTTTGAACAGGATGTTGGCAGATACTGGTTTGAAAGTCTTTATTCTCTGCTATTTTTTTTTTTTATTTCTCTCTGAACACGCTTTCACAATTTGAATCACATTCAGCTCTGCATATTTATGAACAATGCCTTCTGAGAAGGCCTTTCAACACAAGTGGTTAAATTAAAATCTGTTCTGCCCTCAAAACAAGGAAACTGATTGATTGTCCGTGACATAAGAACAAAAAAAGGTGGTCACCCCTGATGGAGCTGCCTCGGGTAGAGTATGAGAGGTGAGGAAAACAAACGCCCCTAACAATTTTAAGTTGATTTAGCACTTAAACGCTGCCCAACAAGATCTGTGGACAATCCTTCTACCTCCATTCTTTTTTCAATAACAGGTTTTAAAGCCCGGGTGTGACTGCCCATGAATGCTGATCCCAAAGGCAGTACATTTTAGGAGAAATAGGAGGTTCAGGAGACTAGAATTTACACAGCAGCTTTACAGTTTCTAAACATAAATTTGACTTACATGCCTATCCCCCTAAATCTTGCCCCGAGAGGCGTTTTCATATCTGACCTACATATAATTTGACCTCTATAATCATTTAACAGCTCCTCTAAAAGGTGGATTAACTCTTGCTGAATGATATGAGAGGTAGATAAAAAGGATGAGCAGCTGCAGTTTTGTATGCATGTCATCACCATGACAACCTCTCTCAGCAAGCTCCACTGTTTTTGTACTGGAAATGAAAAAAAAAATTCAACATAGTAGAAAAAGAGATCAATGGATTCAAAATGGCTACTCTGGATTAAATCATGAGATGCATATTTTAGATGATAACCAGCCCAGGAGAAAAAAATCACTTTAAAACAATCTTCCCTAAAGGTATGATTAAAATCTCTAGGAATAAATAGTTGCTGCAATTTCATTCAGAATATAATTAATTGGCAAGTACACTGAAGAGAAAATCTGAAATTCAGATCAGATGAAGACTGGAGGGAAAGTGCAGAGACACTGATGATATGTGGAGTCTCAACGCAGGATTTCTAGACAATATTCAAGATTGGAAGAAGAAAGCAGAGACTGTGAGACAGAGGAGCCTGAAAGGAAACCTTAACTTCAGAGGGCAGGTAAACATTTCTCCGCCTCACGTGCAGTAAACTAACTAACGCACACACTCAGACATGCACACACACACACACACACACACACACACACACACACGCGTAAAGTTTCAGTCATTATGATTTGAGGCGTGTTTGTAGTGCTAATATGCTCAGACAAAAGGGAAAGTATCGATGTGTTGTTACTGCATCTGTCGAGAAATCAATCATAGGTAACTCAACACCTGCCAGCTGCTTTGAGAAGCTCTTGTGCTCAACAGTCACATATTGTTCTGGGTCCCATCAGCACCTCAGCTGCTTCTCTCTCAGCCCGGGGATGTGAGCACATCAGACACAGAAATTAAATATCCCTGGAAGGGATTGTGCCTCAGGGTTGATTGAGTAGCCTGTGTGTGTGTTTTTCCCTCTTTAAATGCATCTAATTTTTTGAACCGTTCCATGTGACGGTCGGGAGGTTATGAGCACAGGAGAAGTTATGGCTCCATCTTGAGTCCCAAAAGGCTGAGGGAAGATTTGCTAGTTGTGTGACTCAGTTTGTTCTGCGAGAGCTGAGAGAGATCTTTCCAGATTGTGTGTACAATAGGAGAACTAAAGGCCCCATCACACCAAGATCAATAATTACACAGATTAAAAAAAACACTGAGAGATCGATTCTGTTCAAAGTAAATATATAAACATTGTCTCATCCTCAAAAATTAATGACAGACATGACATACTCAGAAAGCTCTCAGACAGTCTGTTTTGTTTCTTTGATTGGTGACACACGATCATAAACAGTTAAAGTCTGAACTTCCCCTTGACAACTATTATGGTTTTGATATGTGCATTTTAAAATTGCCATTTAAAATGTGGTGCTTTTCTGAACAGATCACTAAACAGCACTTCAGAGAGAATCAATGTTCCCAAATTCGATTTCATGCCCCATGATACATTTTTTTGTTATCACTTTTTAAGTTAAAGTACTAAATGTGACAGGGCCAGCTTTAGCTTCTCTGTAAAGGGCACTACACATCAGATTTACACACTCACATTCACACAGAAACAGGCATTCGGACATGTGCGCAAACACACACAAACACATCTCTACTCCTCACATTCAACAATCTCGTCTGGCTACTGCACCGAGACCGATGGAAAGAGAGAAAAAAAAAGTAAATAATCATTTGTTTACTGTAACAAAAAGGAGTTGGAGCTGGAGAGGAAAATGGACTGCACAGACAGACACTGTTAGTGATTGAGGGCAAGAGGAGGGAGAGAGCCAGTTTAATAGGAATGCGCCCAAGTGTGAACAGAGCAAAGCCCAGGCCATCCCGAGCTCTGAGAGACAGCAGCTCCCCATCATGTCTCCCACAGCAGAGTGGAACACGGGATCCTGAAGCAGGACTCAGATGAAAACCCGATAAGACAGAGACAGAAAAAAAAGGGATGAGAGATAAAATCAGAAAAGACTGAAAGGTCAGTTACCACAGCCCTGAATTATCAGACAAATGGGATGAAAAGACTTTAAAAGCAGAAGAGAAGGAGGGATGTGGGGGAGGCATTAAAGAGCACTTTGTGTTTTGATAAAGGCAGTCCTCTCATTATGGACGTCAAACTCTTCGTTTTCTGAGTCTGTATTTACCCCATCATCCCCCCACATTGTCGGGATGCCGTGGTATGACACCACCCTATTTCCCCCGAGGCCCCTGCCAGCCTCCAAAGAGGGAAGCTTGATGAGTGCGCCCGAGCGCAGCTGCAGCAGCAGGAAGATGCCAGCGAAGGTGGCGATGATGGCCATGCAGCTGAGCACAGCGATGGTGATGGGCAGCTGGGAGCTGAGCTGTGGCTGCGATCCCGGGTTCCCTTGGCCTACCATAAAGCTGTCAGGGGACTCGCGCATGTACTGGTTGAGGTGCAGGCAGGTGCCAGAGACGGGGTCAAGGGAACTGTGAGGGATGCAGGACAGGCAGGCCTTAGGGCTGAGGCTGCTGCAGGTCAGGCAGGGCGGAGGGCAGGGCAGGCAGGCAGGGACAAAAGCTGGTGTTATGAAGTTTCCGACTGTGTAGTTGAGGGGCTGGGAGCCCACTGAGAAGCCTGCTGGACATTCTTTCACACAGCCCTGCTGAAAGAGGTAGTGGCCGGCGTTGCACTCTGTAACACAGAGAAAGAAAACTGAAATAAAGAGCCGCACACACCTTTCTCGTCTTCAAATGAGTCAGACAAGCCAAAAACAGAGAACCAGGATTCCTGCCCAGGCAGTCAGGGCTCAGAGAGCACAGTTAACATGGTAAAGCACGCTGTGTCTGACATTTCTGTATTTATTCAGCCATGGCTTGTTTGGCGTCTTGGAAATGTGAGATATCGTTTCAAGGAAATTTTGCTTTCAAGTTGTCATTTTCACTTTTGTTAGTACTTTATTAGTACTAAAAAAAACTGTTGACGAAAAGTTTGCCAATTTATATGCTGAGTGCAGCATGTTTAAGTCACCAGACCCATTTCCATATTATGCAGCAGGTCCAGATGCAGACCATTGCTTTTAATGGCAATCAACAGACTGTGGGTGCTCGGGGTAACAGAGCTGAAAACAAGACTGTAAGCCAACAGAAGGAGGAAAATCTAATTTACTGCAGGGTCTTATCAGAGTTGTGTACTATTACAATACATGATAATTATAATTTCAGTTACCCTTCTAATGATTCTGTGTATGATGTTGTCTGTCCGTATGTTAAGTGCCTCTGATAGCCTGTAGGGGTCAGACTGTCTCTGTTTCAGACAACAGGCGAACTTCTCACTGTGCTCAGTCACTAGTATCTTGAGACCTTGTCTACAGCAGTATGTGCATTAGGTAGGACACGGCAATATGGCATCATTCAATTTTAAATAAGATTATTAAAAAAGGTAACTGTAGTAGAATTGTATTTGATCTCATCAGAATTTAGATCTTCATTCAAAATTGGTGCTGGAGTTACGTAAAGACACAACGTTTACAGGAGTTTGAATAAAATAACTGTGTGACTTTCATATAAGTCTCCCCACAGTTACCGTATTACACACGTAATGCACACGGATACAGCCAAACACTCATGGGATAACATTTCATCCAGACTACTTCACATGTCACATCTCCAGAATGACTCAGAAATTACACTACCCCTTCCCCAGCTGCTGTGACAGTAACTTCCTGTGAGGAACAAACTGGAGAAAAGAAATACCGGCCTTACCAATGCATATCTGCCTCAGGTCCAAGGTCTTACAGCTGCCGTTGCCAGGCTCAGACTTCTCAGAGGAGCTGGAGGATGCTGAGCCGGTGCCGTACAGCACCAGGATGAACTGGGTCAGAGTGCCTGAGCGGATAGATATAGAGATTTTTTTTAAAGAGGAAGAAGAAATTAACCACTGTAAAAAAAAAATGCAGGCCTGTCAAAAACAGTAAGGCTCCAGCAATCCCTAGGGTAGATCTCATAAATGTATCCTCTTCTCATTGTAGCTTCTGCAATTTCAAGACAGCACTGTGTCTAATAAGAGTGTTATAAAGTAGATGTCCCTGAAGAACCATTCAAATGTGGGGCCTTGTGAGAGATGAACACTTCAATAAATGAGTCCTTACTGAGGACGGAGGGGTGGGACATTTATCTGGATCTGCTGTTTGGGGTTTTCTTGGCTTCTAAGTACAATGCTGTGGTTGTAACTGCTATGTCCCGATGCAGACGGTTTTAAGTTGATAATCCAAGAGCAAACAACACGAGTGAAGTATTCACTCCATGCTTTATCTTGCTCCCCGCTATAAGAAAGCTGTTTGCTGCAGAGCTATACAGAGTCAGCTTCACAGCTCTTATAAAGAGCTGAACTCCAGACTCAGTCAAGTGTTGTTTAACATTCATGCGACTCATCTTTTAATATTTTCTGACTTTTTAATGACAAAGCAATTGATCAGTTAAACAGAAAAGTAATAGGAGATACATCAGTAATGCATATAATCATTAGTTGCAGCCTTATTTCAAATACTTCCTACAGACCGATTAACGTGCACAGCACCAAATCTTAGATATGACCACACAAAGTTGCAGGCAAATCCACCAAAAATGTTAATTTCCTGAAACTCTCTTATAACAGAGATGCTTTACCATAGTCACTGGCACCAGCCACGTTCTCAATCTCCAGTGTCCACTCCCCTGTGGGGTTCTCATCCCAGGAGTGGGTGGTCATGAAAGCCCAGTCATTAAAACCCTCTGATGAGTAGTCATGAGGCCTGCAGGAGAACGATAAGCGGGAGTGTCAACAGTTTGGTTTCCCAACTTGCACTGTCTGTCTGTGTGTGTTTGTGTCCGTTTGTACCTTGGGTGGAGCAGAGTGGAGCGTGTGCCGGCAGGACTAATGAGGTGGATAGCCAGGTTTCCCCTCCGGTTGTAGGACAGGGTGAGCCGGGCCTGGACGTGCTCTAATGAAGTCACGTACGCGTCGGTCCCAAAGCAGGAGTCCACACTCTTGTTAATCAGTAGATGGCTGCCAATATTCCTGTCAAACATGAGAAATGACATATAAAGAAGACGCATTAAGTAAGAGCTGTGCATTGGTTGTAAGTCATTACTGGCTTGTTTTGGGCTCCGCATAAGCTACACTCCAGATAACTGTGCGAGTTTGACATTTTGCTCCTGGCTCCAGCCTGCAAGCCTGCAAAAGGGTGAAAAGTTTGTGGCATTGAACAGGATTAATGTCTCACAACCTGTAGCACCAGTGTCCTCTGTGGAAGTAAAGCACCCACCTCTTTTTACCTCCCCCCCAAATCCGCTTAGGAGATTACACGCATCCACAACAATTCTGAGGAGGAGGAAGGCGTAGGGTTTTAGTGACACTGAGGTGCCCAAATTATAGGCAAGATGTTGTGAGCTGTGATGCTGTTTTAAGACACAGTTCCCTGCAGGTTCACTACGATACATACGATACATTTTTTCGTGATGCATTAAAGAAGGACTATATAAATGTTTTTGACCTTTGTAGGAGCCCACATGGCAAAAGAGTCACACAGTGACACTGTCCACATTGTTATGATGCAAACTGGCAGCAATGCAGAACTTTAGCATTTGCATGTTGTGGCTGTTGCAGGATGTACTTTGTGGAGTTTCTAGGTAGGAGTCAGAAAACACGGGAGATGGAAATGGAAATTTATGCAAATGGTTGCTAAAGTTGATTTATCATTTCCAGTTGACCACTGTGGCTCAGGCGCTTGTGGATTTGATTAATACACTACCACTGAAAATTAAAAGATGCCAGTAAAATAACACAAGATTTCACCAAAACACAACACAAGCCAACAAACAGTATTATTTTATCTTTTTAGTTGCCTTCTGCTTGAATTTGTTTTTACCTTGGCATTTAGAAGCTTCAAGAAGATTCGGTCCAATGAGTTATGGAAAATCAACCAATCACATACTTAATACAAATCATTAATTCAATTATATTTAAATTAAATCAATTTACAGCAATAATCCTATGGAGAATACAAATGTGTATTTTAATCCAGTATGTATAAAGCTTTTTCAGTACTGCCAGAAGTAAACTGGGAGATGGTCAAACCTTAAGAATTGCCTTCCATTTGGTGGTGAGTACGCTTCCAAAAATCTTCAGTCCTGTGTTAAGTCTGGTGTTAATTTTGCATTAAGTTTTTCCGTACACAAATCTCGGTATCACATTCAGTGTTGAAACGACAGAAAAAAATCTCTCTGAAACGTGTTTAAAAACAAAGTGTGCTCACTTCTTTGGTTAGACACATTCTTTTCTGCAAATATTTGCTTTAAGGCACAATCCATATTCCAAATGTTAACACAAGGTAAGGGCCACTGACACAATTCAAATTAATGATCAGCAAACTCCTGGAATCCATCAAACAATTCTATACGCAGACTATCTCCAAACCAGTTATTAATTCATTCACTGTTATGATTCTAACGTAACCACTGGATGTGACTGACAGTCAGAAAGACACTGAACACCTACCTGCTCCCTTATTTAAAGTCACTCTGGATAAGTGAGTCAGCTAAACACCTAAAATGTAAATTGAATAACCTGCCTTGACTGCTGCTTCCAGACGCTCGAACCATCTGCTCCGAGCATCTCATAGCTGCAGTAAAAGAGAGAGAAACCTCAAACCCAGCGAGAGAAGTGACAGGGAGCGCATAATGAAGATGAGACGTCAGACTGTGTTCAGACCGTGACACCAGGAGAAGGAGGAATAAAATGGCTGAAGAGAAATAGAGTCTTAACAGTGAAAAAAAGACATGCGTTGACAAATTACTATTTCTCTGTTAAAAATGCTCTAGCTCGACCTGAGCATGCACGCACACACACGCACACACACATAGCATTTCAACAGGCGCCCAGAGCCGAGCTGAAAATGAAGACGTAAAGTGTCACTGCAGCAAAGCATGACAGCTCAGTCATACACCAGCCTCTCCACTGTGAAACTGGTACATTCTGGACCAATTTAATGTCAATTTCTCTTATCGCTGACTGCGTCTCAAACATCCAGTCTTATCTCATCCTGCCTCTTAATCAGAGGCTGAGTTTACATCAAACTGAAACAATTTATATAACAATGTATTTATTGTGTATCTGTTCTGCTTATTCTTGTCATGCTATCTACGTGCTGCTGCTATCTTCGCCAGACCAAACTTTTTTTATGTCAGCAAGGCACTTTATGGTTAAAGGGGACTCCGGTGATTTAGTATCGTACTTCCATGAAGGAGGATTAACAAGTGACAGACAGTCAGGAGATATTCTGACTTTTAGTCACTAGTAAGGACCGAGCCCCCCCAAAACGCTGGACCGTACATTTCCCATAATGCAACGGAGTAGCCTCTTTCATTAAACACCCCCATACCTCCTAAGTATAATACGTTTAATATAATCTTCCTCCTGAGCCTCAGATGACTTTTAGTCGTGCTCCTATAAATAAGTTATAAGGGTAAAATGTTATACAATATACTCTTAGTGCTGGATACTTTCTATTCAAAATCCAGACTGCTGTTGTATAAATAAATATTCGACCTGTAATGATTTGTTCAAATTCACATCAGCTCAACATACTTGAGAAATGGAGAAAAGTAGCTACCTGTTCTGAACAGATAATCACAACACCAAACCGTCTGAAAAATAAAGTGAGTAAATATTTTGGATTTGACACAGATTAAACATTGTCAATAAAGTTTGCTTTTCAATAACATCAGCATGTCACTCAAATGAGGCAGTGGAGGCACCTTCGAATGAATGGAACCAAATTCATTATACGATGTAGTTTAGGATTAGGCTACGTAGGCTGCATTTAAATGACTATTAAACTTTAACTTGTTAGTTGTAATTCGATCAATTATAGATTTTTCAAGTGACAGCTCTAAAATGTGCAGACACTTATAATCAGGGTCTTGAAATAAATCCACTGAGCTGTAATGTGTGTGTGTGTGTGTGTGTGTAGCGTACCAACCTTGGCTCCGAGAGCATGGTGATCACACATTTCCGCTGTGGCCTCACATTGGTCCATGTCTCTGCCAGTGCTACAATTGCACTGGCATCAAGTAGACCATAACCATATGAATGGCTAACTGCAGAGACCAAGACAGAAAAGAGGAAACAGACACATGAATGTTGGCCTGCTGAAAGCAGCATCCTCACTCCTCCGGCTCCGACTTTACAGACGAGCTACACGCAGTGTGGATCACATTTTCAGCTGTCACACAACCACAAAGCTTTTCATGTCTCGTGACAATTTGGTTTATTAGATGCATAACAAAATAACGAGCCTCAAAGGCATCTGCAAACTGCAGAGGGCAGAAGAGAACTTGGTGTACCTTTGCGCCCAACCCCATTGGTTCTCCAGTCATTGGTGAGCAGGTGGGCAGGGTGAGAGGTTCGTACAACCAGATGTTGCATGTCCCTCCAGGTCAGGTTTTTACTGGAATACGCATATATGCAAGCACACACAGCCACATAAAAAGAGGGGAGAAACACACACAAAAGGGGGGGAGGACGACGACACATGGTTAGAGTCTGAATTGAAAATCGAGATGAAGCACTCAAACAGTTCAAACAGACGCCTCTAACAATACGATCTTTAGTCTTAACCTCCAGGTGGACAGCTGATTAAATACAGAGAACAATGAAGTACCAGTCACATACTTTACTGAATTACATTAAATCTTCAGTCAACATCTCTTTGGCAAAACAGACGGTAAAGAGAAAAACCTGAAAAGGTATAAAGTGATTATCCTGCCTGCAACCACAAAAAGGGTTACAGGGGGTCACAGTTGGATTTAACTTTAAGTGTATTATTTTTTAACAGAAGATTTAGTAAAATAAAGCATATTATATAGTAACTTTGCTCAATCACTTCCTCATCAAATGTGTTCCTCATTGCAATTCTTCCCCATCACCTCTCTCTGTTTTATCACAAGACTAATTACTAATTTTTAGGACTGTTCTGGCGTCCGTGTTGGTTCTCTCCATTAGTGCTGCATGACTAGATAAGAATGATTAGTGCTTACTACAAATTGTGCCATTTTTGTAAACGCACTGCAGACGTCTGTCAGGCTGAGGGGTTAAAAAGTAATTCATTAAATGGAATAATCGAGCAGATTGATGCATAAACACGCAGCACCGGCAGATAAAGCCTGATTTAGTACACAAGTGTCAAATTTATAATCAGGCTGTGCAAAAAAAAAAAAAGCTTGAAAAATATTTTACATGTTGCCACTAAATGACCAATTTGCAGTTAGGAAAAATCTAACCACACGCCAGAAACTGATAACAGTGGGGTATTAATTCAAACTTCTTTGACTTTCTGAATATTTTAGTTCACAGGCGGGTTCTAAAATTGACCAATGTTCCTCTAGAATAATTGCTGCACAGTCTAATCATGGGTTTGGTTTGTACAAATTATATTTGACACTTCTCGTTGGCATAGGATTACATTATTTTAATCAACACAAGTCAGAGAAATATGCAGAGAGAGATGGTTAGAATGAGGCTGTACAGCTGAAGAGAACTGCAAAGCTTGGTAAGAGTTAGAAAAATGGTGATAAGTACTTACTTGGCCTCAAGGGCAAGAGCGATGATCCCAGCAGCCAGCGGGGCAGAGGCAGAGGTGCCTGTGTGGGAGTCTGTGCATTTTGATTTGAGGTCTGTAGTGACCTAAGGAAGATGAACATGATGGGCTTAAACAGACACCTTTCACAAAAACAGACAAAGTGGACAACATTCTCAAAAGATCTACATAAAGTTATTAATTCAATTCAGTTTTATAACTTTGGTTATAATCATCCTCACACTGTATAACAAATCCAAAACTTTTTCACAACTGCTCTCGTGCCTTCACATTAAAAAAGTTAGCAAAACCCTATATTCTCCAATACTTTTTCTCTTACTATCTTATATGTATTTACAGTGAGGTGTCTATAAGCAAGACTTGTTTTTTTAGATCAAAAGGCTCCAGTGGAGATCTCCTCAGCGACTCGTGTCACAGGGCCGTGGTTGTACTGGGCAGCTCCCAGGAGTCAATCTCTGCAGCTGCATGAATACTGTACATAGCAAGGTTGTGCAGAACCAGCATGTTTGCACTTGCAAAATCCATTTTGGGTAAGATAAAGGTTACAAAACACTGCCTTGCGAATCCCCCAGTCGCCCACAGTATAATGCTAAAGGGGAGGTCAGTCTATGTAACTGAATAAGACTGCTACAAAGGGATTTGGAAATAAAAAATTGCTGACCAATGTAGGGCATCGAGAAACTGATCTTTTAACAAACTAAACAGAATAATAAATGCATTGGCAAAACTGACTTTAACGGTCAGATTATGTATTTAGGAGCTTCCTATATTTCCCCTACTTTAAATTGAAGGAGAAGGATAATATAAGTGTAATAAAAAGATTCGCTCCTGCATAAGCCCAGGAGGTCCCACCCTCTCTCTTCTACTCCATCTCTTCATTCCCGGGTTCATGAGTGACAGCACAATTAAATGGAGTACAGCACTGAAGCATTAAGGGACCAGCCACATGTCACGGAGATGTCATAAGCTGTCCATCCAGTTGGTCTGGCTCTTAAGACTGTATGCTGGAGAAAGAACGGCCGTGTGTGTGATTTTGTGTTTGTGAGAAGAATATTAAGCAGCAGCAGAATGCCAGATGGAGTTTCAGACGTACACTATTCATAATCATTTTAATGGCCCAAGACGGGATGAATGGAGAAGAGGAAGAAAGTGAAGAAAGGGAGGAAAGAATGAAGGAATCACGCTGTGGTTCAGACAGCAGGTACACAATAAAGCTGCAGCTCCGAATGCAGCCAATGCTCCATGTGCTTTACGAATGAAGCTGATTGCTTAATTATTCACTTAGTCCATTGAAATATAGATTACTCTGCAACCTTTTCAATAATCAATCAATCATTTAAGTTATTTTTTAAAGCAAAAATGGCAAAAGATTCTGTGGTTCCAGCCTCTCATATGTGAATATTTCTGATTTCTGTCTTCTGTGACAGTAACCTACAACTGTAAACATTGCAATTCTTAAACTAATATAGTGAATTTATATTTTTTAGCATTCTTTGTAATTAGTATTATAGTATTATTCTGTTATTTTGTATACTTGCACATGTTTGATCTCTTTTCTCTCTCTCTTTC
>JAPMOB010027054.1:0-18629 GCA_029875015.1 Lepomis gibbosus | reverse complement strand
CCCCCAAGTTGGGAACCACTGATTAAGACATGTCTCTACTTCTGAAAATTACAGAGGATGTTTAAAAAAAACAATGCAACGACATGCAATTTAAAGTAAATAGAGCACAATTGACACATAAAATCCACTTAGTAATGATTTTGTGTCAGGGATTTCACCCGCTCTATCTCTCTCCTCCTGATGGCATATTAATTGACTGTAGTTTCATCTGTACATATAGAGGAGGAGGTGCCTGGCTGTCACACAGCCTCCTCTGGAAGGAAGGACACTGTGTAGGGCTGTCATCATATGAGAAAAAAAACAGAGGCAAGGAGCTCTCAGAAATCTAAGCTGGTGTGCAGCTTCAGATATCACCACAAGTCCACTTTCCTGGAGGAAAAATCAACAGCTCAACGCTCCTACACCAACACCACTAACACCAACACGGACCATCCTCCACCACCAACACCTCCATGCAGCCTCAGACACCAGCAGTAACAAACACACCCACATCCACTCACAGATCTGGATCATATTAAGCAGAAAAGGCAACGATGGGCAGCGTTATGCATGTATTGTAACCTGGTCTGTGTAAAAGCAGACTCGCCTACTGGAGCTTGTAGTTGGCCATGGTGGTGGACGGTGTTAATCTGACAGCATGCCGTAGCAGGAGTGCTGGCTGTGATATGAGAAGTGAAAAAAGCTCCTCAGCGGCGAAACGAGTCTAAAACATCCGAACACCATCGATCAATCCGGGGTTTGGAGCGGAGCCGCTAGTTAATATCAATATCATTAGGAGCTCGTGTTACAGGGCGAGTTGTTAGAAGCAGGGCTACACACCGAGCCGATCATCTCCAACTGTGACGGGAATTACAGTCGCGATTCCTCATTACCTTGTGCGTCCCGTTGGAAATTACAAAAAAAATATCCCGTCCGTCTTGTTTCTGATGGTCAGTTTCTACTCGATCGGGCTGTCGACCTGGGGAGCGATCCGCGGACCGAGCAGCCCACAGTAGCTGGAGACATGCTGAACAAATCGGTGAGCGGTGACCTACTTCCGAAGTGGCTTGCTGGAGATAATATTCATGCGCTGCCTGCATTCACATTCGCCGTTGCACCGGGACATCCCTCAATAACGCGAAATCTCAGTGCTGTAATATTCCTGCAGGGACTAAACTGTGTCCGCAGATCATGCATCAAAAGTGGGGATTTCTAAAACCACTTCACGGCAATTTTTATCTATATCTTGTGTATCCCTAAATATGCACGTGTATTTTTAACCCATGCAATATGTTCTTTTCACGTTATTACAGGAATGCATAGCTCTATTTTTAAGCCAGTCCATAGCAGAAACATCCCACTGGAAATCACCAAACACCCAATCTGAGATCACTTCTTAAAAATAAGGTGAGCAAGAAGCGATCAGCTGAAGAATATCGAAGGAAATTAATGTCACTAAAATGAGGCTAAAACATTAACATTAAAGGTAAATAAGGAATAGTAGTAATGCGGAGACAAACTATTGGAAAAATAGGTCCTATAGGACTGTTATAGTGCCAAATTGTTATAGTGACAGTGAACTCACCACTGAATGTCTGAATAGTCAACATTGAAAAAGCTACTGTAGAAGAAAAGACTATAAAAATTAAAAAGTATAATAAACTAGTATTATACATTCATGTTAAACGTTCCCATTGAGTGTACCAGCAGCTTAAACATCATTAAGATCACTCTCAACTCACTAATGAGTATTACATCCATATAGTAACCTAATATAGATCCCTGAAGTAGCTTTCCAGTGGTTTTTAATGATAGCAGATAATAGACGCATGTGTTCCTCTTAAGTACGCTCAATTACTGTATCATCTTGTCTTAATAAGGAGAAAATAAGGAAAACTATTCAATTTACTGCAATGAGTGCCACACAGGTGCCTGACTGCAACTATTATAAGCTACAATTGATATATCAATACAATATAATATACACCTTATATATACACCATATATATATATATATATATATATATATATATATATATATAGTAGGATACACACACAAAAAACACACCCACACACACTGTAAATGATGGCCACTCAGCAGCCTGGACACACTCAGTGGATGTTCAATTACAGGAGAAATTCAGTATGTAAGGCCTACACCAAACAGCAGGTTCAGTCAGTTAACAACAAAGTACATTTGAAAGCCACTACTGTATGTTATCAAGTTAGCATGTAGTCAGAATCAAGCTTAATTGGGATAAATGCTGATTGTCCTCATCAATATCAGCTTTGCACTGTGTAATTAACAGCTGTAAACAGGCTGAGTGTGTTGAGTTAATGAGGCGTGAGCAAAGGGGAAAGCTGAGGGAGTATAGAGTGCTGAGAGCTGACCTGCACTGTAATAAACACACTGCAGAGAGATGCACGACACCGACCAGGATGACTAAATGCTTCCTACATGCAGGAAGCACTCACTCACTTACTCACTACTTCGATCATACGTAAAGCGGCCATCGAGATGATTGCTGAGAAGAATGTACTAATTGAAATCTCAATAAAATAAATGAGATCTGAAAAGAAACTAAAAACTAAAATATTAATTCATGAAATCATGTTTTCATGAATCCATCCATCCTCAATAGTATGGATAGCAAAACGCTTTCATGTGACTAAGTTGGACACTCATTTTCATCACAAGCCCTTACAATACATTTAAAACTTCCTTCATCTAGCATTAAACCTGCAGTAACAGATTTTTCTGGTCGCTTCTGCAGTTGTGTTTCTGGTCATCCGATGAGTGTAAATCCAATATTCACTCTTTTTTAGCTCTTTTTTGGTCTCTGCCAACTCCTGATGGAAATATCTGTCTCTTTAGCTGCTAAAAGATCAGGTACATTCTCAAGCTAACCACCAGCCTTGTCGGTGTGTACCATTTGGTGCTGGGCAAGAAGTGTATGATCAAAAATGAGGCTATAGGAGTGATGAGAGAGAAAATTGCAATATAGTAATGTTACAGGCCAGAAAATCAAAACAAAGAGCTGAAGGGAACTGCAGAGTCGCCGCGAGTGACTCCTGTTACATTACATACTATAAAAATAAACATTATTGCTGCTTTAAATACTTGTTTAAAGGCACATCTTATTTAAGCATAGGAGTTTTTTAACATGTCCCGCTAACAGTGAGTGTATCCAGGCATTCAGTGTAAATCTGATTTTTAACATGCCAACTGATGTGAAGCAAGCTAAATTGCGTGTTTTTCTGTGCTCTGGTGTCATTCTCAATTTTTTTTTTTCAATCTAGTAATTACAGAGAAAGACTGTAAAAGTGTAAAAATAATATTCAATAACCATGAAGGATCGACAATGTGGAAGGCAGAAGCCCTCTAACAAATCATTGAATATCTGAGTAATGCATTCAATAAAATAAAAAAACATTTTCAAAGAACAGTTACTGCAAGATCACAGATAAATCTTTCAATAGGATGTCTCCTTCGCAAGCAAGCAAAGAGGGGCTCTTACAATAAGGCCGAGAGACCCACATGTTCCTCGACAGGGATCTTGTATTTCAGGATGTTAAAAAGTGTTTGAATACACTTTGATTTTACTCATGCAGGATAAACTGCTCTGATCAGAGGTCATGTAGTAAGCAAGAGAGCATACCATACACCTTGATGTCCTTGAGCAAGACATGTAATATGATCTTGAAGTTGTTGTATGAACCTTTATTTTATCATGATGTTCTCTAGACCATTTTCACTTCACATATCTTCAAACTGATCTACATTTGCCGCCATTCGACAAGATCTTACACCAGAAACGCTCATCTCAGGAGATATTTACTGAAGATGATGAATTCTTTACTCTGAAGGTGCAGAGATAGGATCGGGGAGAGTGAAACAACGCTGTAATCCTTTATTGATCCCTTTCTCCACTTGCCTGAAAAGTCGGAGCTCAGATTGTGCTACAGACCAGCTGCCCTCGAGCTACCAGAGCTTCAATGCAAGAAGTTTAAAAAAATATCCACAATATGTTCTCAGACTGAAAGATGTTTTATATAAAAGAGATATTTGCTTGATTAAAAGAGTTTACAAACTCTTCCTTTCCCTTTCATCAACACTTCAGTGGCCAAGGTTTCGTCGCTATCATGCAAACTTAAAGTGGCTGATGTGATAGTGAGGATCTGTCTCTGAGCTTTGGAGTTCAAAAAGTTAACACCTTGGTGATGTGATTGTGGTTTCACACAGCAATGATGTGTTAATGCACTAAAGGTGTAATGAACATCCAATCCCTAAACCGCCTGTGAATGTGGTCTATTTAGTCAACTAAAGAAAAGCAGCAAGTAGCTGTCGGCAGCAATATACCTCACGCCTATGAATGTGAGGCCAGATGTTTACTGTCAATTTAACAACACAGTAGGAGAGGAAGTCAGGTGCACACGTACAGCAATCTTTTCACATTTAAGCGAAATATGTTTTCAATGTGATGGTTTACACAGTACACGTACACATTCAGCTGAGTCATTCAGGTGGCCTCATCCATCGCAACCACTTCAGCAACCTGTCATTGGCAACTGTTTGCGTCATGCATGGCTGCTAGCAACAATGGGATACATGATGACTGGTGTTGTTTGTGTGATAATTTGTTCGCGCGGGTTGTTTGTGTGGGTTAAGACGCTTTATGAAGGGAGAATTGTGTAAAATGAAGGCTGAAAAACTGAGAATTTCTGTTAGAAATAAGAAAATACAGGAAAGACAATTCTGTGGGAATTAGCACAAAAAACAAACTGGATTAATGGATCATCAGCTACATGATAGGACATAATGTGAAGGCATAGATTAGTCTTGTAGACTTAGCATACTTCATAGCCTAACTATGACTGTAGGGAATCAGCTTAACGGCACATATGTAGAATCTAAGGGAGGGCGATACGGCCCTAATATAATATCAGGATATTTATGTGATAATGATATTCTTGACGATATGAAAAAATACTGAAAAATGCAAACGTCAGTACAGAATATGTCGGGAACACAGAAAAGCACATCCAGTTGGAAACCATACGTTTGCTACACAACAGGACAGGTAGTAATCTGTTATTTCTCTGCTTCAGCACGTAGCCTATTCATGTAGAGTTCAGCACTGCAGAGCAGATACAGGACAGGAAGTGTAATTATCTGCTTCTACTAGGAGACCGGACAAGATACCAGACAGCCTGACTGGCAATGAGTGGGAGGGGGGGGGGGACTAGGGAGAGAGATAGCAATGAAGACTGAATTAAAAAAGATCGAAGCAAAGCACAAGAGAGGAGTGTAGAAAGTGGAGAGGGAATCTCACGCCTCACATCTCATCGCGCGGGAGGAAAGTCAAACTTAGTAGAAATCAGCAGGGCAATTTTTCACATCCTCCTCCCTCTGGCTTTTCTTTGCTTGACAGCTCCTCAGAGATACAGATGTTTGACACAGAGTTTGTGAGAGAGCAGGCAAGAACAAGGGAAAAGAGAAATTAGGAGAATGTGTGCGAGACAGCAATGGTGGGGAAGGGAGACGGGGGGTCAAAAGACAAGAGAGTGATGGATTGAGATAGCACAGAGAATGGAGACAGAGAGAGATTGTCATCATCATCATGAACAATGACTCTCTGATAGAGGAGGCCTGTTGCTGGATTTTCAACCCAGCTGAGGAAGCAGAGAGGAGGGGGGGTGGTCCGCCCGCCTGCCCACCTGCCAGGGCCCCAGTCATGCTTTTAGCATCTGCCAAACTGAAGGACGCTTGGTGCCATGTGCTTTTCACTGAAGCAGCCTGACGTTTGTCACTCACACTGAGGGCTTCTGTTCCTTTCGGCCTCACACAATGCAGGGTTTAATAAACACACACATGCACACACACACACACCCCATGTAAACAATCCCAGTGTGTGTGAGAAGTGAGCGAGACCCCGGCTCTGAAAGCGCCACATCCACTGCAGCTGTGGGCCGGCCAACAGCTGAAGCCGGGCCGTGGGTCTCTGCTCTCTTTTTCTGTTTCCTTCCCCACCAACCCCGCCCCCTCTCCTTCTATGTTTCCATGAAACAGACCTGTAATTTTCACAGCTGTGTCTCGGGCATTGTGCCAGGGTGAGTCAGGGAAAGAGAGACTGAGAGAGGGAGAAAGAGGGGGCAGGCTAATGGCTTTTAGAGGAGCAGGCTACAGAACAGCCTTGCTAATCCAGAGACACTCAAGACTCAAACCAGAGAAATAGTCAAACAACTGCGAAACTCATTAGCTTTATAAAACATACAAGTTCAAAGTTCTGTAAATTATATGCTGGCCACAAAGCATAATTCAGATTTACAACTTACTTTCATAGACCTTCATTTCAGCTGGTTAGGACAGCATTGTACTCAGCAACTGCTGAAATCTACACACCAACATCGCCAGAACAACTAAAAAAAGTACACTTTCTTTATAAACACTTCTAACGCAAGTGTACCCAAAATGACGGTAATAACCCCAAATTGCAGGAAATCTGTTTTCACGCACAACAAATAAATACAGTAGGTCAAAGTCTAACCCAGAAGTCAGTCGGAAAACCTGTGATGCATGTTTACAACGGACAGCTTGGGTCATCATTTTGCTGGTTGCCTTAGTTTTCTCTTCCAAACAAGACCTCTAGGTTTGTATTGTCTAACCGTTGGAATGCCTTGCCCTCTTGGACCTCTTTTTTTAGCAATGTTGCCATATTCCAAGATCTCCCTCAAGGCTGGATTATTTACAGAAAATATCAGACTTCTAAAAATAAATGACATGATAAGGGCCCTCTTCATTAACTTATTTTCAGAGGTCCTTATGATGTGTATCTAGTTTTAAGACTTTCATTCAAAGGTGTACATTTAGTGTAAAAAGTGCAGTAAAAAAGAAAACATTAAGATTAAGCGTTTCATTTAGCCCTGAGTAGTGCCTGTTGGTCTATTTGCTGCCCCCAACAACCTACATCAACAAGGTAGGTACCTGTATGTAGCATGACAAAAGAAGTCCACTAAGCACAAACAGAACAGCTTGTTGCTGCTTGTTAAGCTTATTGCTCTCAGCACAAAGTAATAATTGAAGACTACTCAGATGAGTGAATCAATATGTTTTAATCAACTCTCTTCTCTCATCCGCATTATGGAAACTGCATAGGTGAAGGACAATGTTCAGAGATTTCAGTAAGAAAATCAACTAACTGCAAAAGTCAGAAGTGTAAATTCCACCCTGACCTCGTTTATTTCAGTTTTGTGCTTGAGTGTTGCATATTCCTACATGAATGTGGGAGGAATGGTGGTTTGTTTGGGGCCCAGCAGTTTGCCTCTGGGCCTCCTAGTAGGTTAATCCATCCACAATCTCAGAAAATAGCTTGGTGAGTACGATGTTATTATTACCAATGGGAATGATGGCCATTACTACAAAAGTTAAGACCACCGTTTTAATAAACCCGAATTACCCTTTAAACTTCGATTAGCAAGAAGACACAACTACAACTACAACTGCAAATGTTCATCATGCTATAACTTATTTTTACTACAATAATACAATCGGCTTGGACATTTGAGATTCTCTGCATTTAAAACACACAGCTGATCTCTGGTAGGACGTTTTAACATCACTCTGTGGGGCACAACAATGCAACTTGAACAATAAATGAACAATAAAGCCATTCATACTGGCCGGGATGTTGTTTTCACTTTCAGAAAATACTTTCCTGTATTAAATAGCTTATAATTGTATGCATTTAACTGGCCAGATGAAACACGCAACAATATAAATTATTAACCACCTTTATTTTTTTTTACTTCCATCGCCAACACAAATTAAATTCTATTCTTGTCTCTCCTAGAAATGTTCTTCTGAGCACATGTATCTGAGCAGGAAGTATCTCTCTCCTTTGGGACAGCAGGGAGGACAGTGTGTTTGGGTGACAGGAGGCACATTTCCCTCCTCCTCCTCCTCCTCTCTATGGCCACAACAGGACACTTCTCCAGAAATAATGGGATTATGTCCAGGATTGATGTCCAGCTTTATGGCTCACGTGTGGGCACTACACCTCTATTCAACATGCTGCTATGACAGGCCTGTCAAAGTAGGCTGCCGAAAACTGACTAGACACAAATCTACCACGACCTCCAGAACTGAAGCTCTATTGTCAGGATGTTTCTGTCCACAAGAGGCTTTACAAACACCATTATACTGAAGAACACACTAGGCAACTTGTATGTCATGCATTATAAGCCTGCTGTCACATTAAAGCCTGTACTTTTCAATGGCCTTCTACAGCAGGAGATGATCAGCTTTTCACACATAAGATGTTTTTTTAAATCAAACAGGGCTGCAACTCACTATTATTTTCATTAGTGATTAATCTGATTATTATTTCCCTGCCTAAACAATTAATCATGTCATCTAAAAAATGTGAAAATATCCATAACACGTTCCCAAATCCCAAGCTGAAGTCTTTAAATTGCTTGTTTTGTCCAACCAACAGAGGTGGAAGAAATATTCAGATCCTTTACTTACGTAAAAGTCCCCAAAACCACATTCTGAAAATACACTGTCAAACATAAAAGTACAGAATTTTGTTGAAACTGATCTCTCGGGCACATCTTCCAGCTGCATCAGGTGCTTCCTGAGAAAAGAGGGACTGAGAGACATGGTTTTCAGTGTAAAGCTGTTGAAATGAAAGCGTGTCTCTATCAGAGGGGATTTCCCTCACAATATAGCTCCTGGTAAAGATACAGGGAATTCCTGAAAACACTAGCTACCACTACTTCCTCATACATCACTTAATATTATCCTCAGGCAGGCGGAAACCAAACCCATTTACCTTTAAACACTGGAATGTCCTCAAAAGTGATTAATCTATAACGAATATCCCTTGATTCCCATTCAAGTGTTGCGTGAGAGACGGACTGGTTCGTTCTGACACTAGAAACACTGTGTCCTGGCCCTTGGAAGTGTTACAGTGATACAAAAGTATCATAGATCTGCAAAATGTACTTGAAGTAGGCTATCAAGTACTCATTATCCAAGCATAATGGCCCATGGCAGCTTATACATTATATATCTATTATTGAAAGACTATTACTGGAATATTAACATAAGGAGCAGTTTATAGTTATATCAGGTTTACAAGGAACTAATTTCAATTACTTCATATCTAGGTAGTTTAAGGTAGCCTACTACGTGTAATTTGCAGTAGGCTATAGGCTCATTATAGGCTTTTCATATCTTAATCAGCAAAGTAATTACAGCTGTCAAAAGGCGACAATATTTCCCTCTGAGAAGTGGTGCCGTATTAAGCAGCATAAAATGGAAACACTAGAGTAAAGCACAAGTAGCCTACGTTAGTAAAGTACTTGAGTAAATGAACAGTCCAACTGTAAGATATTCTGTTTATCATAGAAAACCAGTAGGCTAAATATTCCAATTTAAGCACTTGGAAGCAGTTAAGTTTAGGCATTTTGTGTTTTTTAAATGTAATAAACAATGAATCGATCATCCCAAATCATCTCTGATAGATTAATGGACTCTACATCCAAAACCTGTAACCAGGAAAATACCAGCAGGAGCTGTAGCCTAAGTGTCTCTATCAGCTGTTCGGTCTGCGTTTTCCTGGTGGTATTAACAGGCTAAAACTTCCTGCAGGTATTATTGCACAACATATCTTTAATACCCTTAACTGGCACAAACCCCCGCAAAGGCACAGAGTCGAGCCTCAAACTTGACTTGAACAGGCGCTGCCTGTGTGTGACATTTTCCTCACGATCACGAGCTGGAGTCTCAACCCGAGGCTCTCTACTCACCGTGGAAAGAAAGACGCCCGTGCCACCTGCACAGGAGAAGGAAGAAGTAACAAGAGATCTCTGCAAAAGTTTCACCACCGAAAAGGAAGGATCTGTTAATCGCTCCTACAGCTGACACATTATCCCAACCCCCGAGCCTTCTCGTCGCTCGGTCTGTCCTGCCTCGCACTTTCAGTTTTGCCCGAGCCGCGAAAAGAGTTAAAAGGCATTTGAGTCTTACCGTTTTGCAGCGGGGAAAAATAACTGGAACACAACTCTGCAGACGATTTTAAAAAGGAATCTCACTTCCACAGGGCGAGAGAGTGATGCGTCAGGTGTACGCTTCCCGCAAGTGAAGAAGGAAAACAGAGCGGAGGGCGACTCATGTTGAGTTGATCGGCTGAAACCTTTGCTTTCTTTCTTCCCTTTTTTTTACTCCAAACTGCGCCGCTCCGCGTGAAAATCCTCGATACACTTTAAACTATAGTAGTCGTTTAAAGGACGAAGCGAGGCGTGCGAAGCAATCAGCAAGCTCCTGCAAACTACGGCTCACTTCAGCGTGTTTTTACATAACAGCATCATCCGCTTTTTTATGTTGACGCATCATGTAGCGAAAACATGGAGTTTCTTAAAGGGCCACGGACGCGCCGTCCACATGTCACCGTCCCCCCATCAGCCCCGCTGTGTCTGACAGATGGCTTTCACCTAGTTAATGTCTTTAAGCCCTGTTCTTTTGACACTTGTATTAACCCCGGCAGAAGTCCCTGAAAGAGCTGCTCATCACTGAATGAAGGATCGGTAGCTTGTCAGCTCTGGCTCATGACCAGAACCTGCTCTGACATGTGACCGCATGGTGCCTCCAGGAGCACTGGTGTAGAGGAGTTTGTCTCTATCCATGTGACGTTGGATTTTTAATTTACTGTAGTGCAACCTGGGCTTTACACGTTATGGGGCTTCTATGTGCAGAAATAGGTCCTCAAATGGTGGTTGTCATGATTAAACTTTCTTTTAGGCTACTCGGTTCGCTGCAGTTTAGTCCACTAAGCTAAAATAAAATAAAGCCACCAAAACACCAAAAGTACCAAAACAATGCCATACATGTGTGCATTTAATACTTTATTAAAGGAAATTATAAATTGTGCATATGAACTGGAGATCACTGTAGCAACATCATCTGATAGGCACATTTAAATGACTCATAACAACTCTAATCTGGGACAGGTGCTGATATATAACATGGGTGCATAAACATTTAGTCTGCAGAAACTACTGCAACTTCCAATTACCCTTTTGCTGGCTACTTATACAATGCATACTTTACATGGATATGAATCATAATGGCACTTACTAATAAGTTGACTTTTAATAATTGGTTATACATTGAAACTAATTGTTTTATTAATGTTAATAAATCATTTTATAATGCTTTATAGGTCAGTTAAGAGTTATTAACATAATCTATTAATGTGGATTTCTCACTTTATAACAAGCCATCAAGGTGCATTTTCAAATTGTAAAATTTAAAATATGTTATCAATAAATCGATATTGATCCAAGTAAGTGTTCCAACCACTCAAAGAGATTTGTACAAGAGAGGAACCCAAACGTTATTCAAATGTTATAGCATATTTCAACAACAAGGCAATTCAAAGTGCTTAACATAAAACATGAAGCAACAATATAAAAAGACATTTAAATACAATTAAAATGTGGTTAAATAGAAAATAAAAGAAAATAAGACAGGAGAGGAAAAGTTACAGTGCAGTTTAAGGAATCAATCAAAATCCTCAAATTTGATTTAATAAAAGTTAAAAAAAAAAAAAAAAGAATCTTCAGATGTGATTTAAAAGAACTAAGAGTTCCAGCAGACCTACTGTTGATTTTTGACTCTGGGGACAGAAAGCAGACCTGCCCCAGACAACATGAGAGGTCTCGATGGTTCATAATGTAGCAGAAGTTCAGAAATGTATTTTGGCCCTAAACCATTCTGTGCTTAATAAACCAACACCAATATTTTAAAGAAATTCTTTGACAGACAGGAAGCCAGAAGTAAACTCAGAACTGGAGTGATGTGATACACTTTTTTTGGTCTTAGTGAGGACTCAAGCCGAATCGTTCTGAATCAGCTGCAGCTGTCTCATCAATTTGTAAAGACAACATTACAGTATTACAGTATTCCTAATGTGGCTGTTGAAAATCAGGTCTGAGTCCACGAATACACCAAGATTTTGGCTTTGGCCGTGGTTTTCAACATTACGGATTTAACATTTAATCGTTCCTCCCTGGCTCCAAAAACATTTACCTCAGTCTAATCTTTGTTTATTTGAAAAAATTTCTGGCATATCCAATTGCACTTAATCAACATTTGTATGGGTCCCCTGCTGATGTAGTAATATAATATGTGTGTCGTCTGCATAATTATGGCAACATATTTTGTTTCATGATCTGAGTCAGTGAAAGCATGTAGATGTTTAACGGAAGAGGACCAGAAGACTGGAGCCTTGGGGAACTCTACAAATCATTTTTGTCAACTCAGATCGGTAATACCTTTGGACACAAAATAGTCGCTGTCTTTTAAGTAGGATTCAGAGTCCCACCTAGTTGTCCAGTTGATGATGTTGAAGATGTTGTGTTCGACCAAGCTGAATGCAGCACTGAAATCCAGTAATGCTAAGACTAAGATTTTGCCACTGTCTGTGTTTAAATTGGTAGTTCTAAAAACCATAGTAAATTATTTATAAACCATTAATAAAGCCATTGAGATTAGAATGTATAAACCCTTTATAAAGGATGCATTTCTAGAATTAAGTAGGCTACCATAATTACATAATAATTTATTAATCAGTCAGTCTTCCCAATGAGCCATTATAATGATTTAGTAATAACTTGTGAATCCACATTTCCACAATGTATCCCTTTGTTTAGTGTGTATCCTGCTGATTTTATTTTTAGCTGTTTCTGTTTTATTCACAAATGGCTGCTCCCCATGGCATTTTATGACTCTGTATTTGTGAAAGAAGGTTACATAGCATCCAACAAACATTTATCAATGACTCACTTACACGAACTTCATACTTGGCGCTTGTTGTGAGGAGGGAAACCTTCACTTGACAATGAGGCATTCAGTTTGCACCTCTCCCTTGAAGGGAGGAGTCCTTCCTGCTTTATAAGAGAAAAGCCACACAGCTAATAAGACAAAGTACGCTTCACTGACAAAGTTACGCATTAGCTTCCTTCTCAAAGACGTAGGCTCACAAAATGGATGTATGCATTCTAATCGCTTCTGGTAAAGGATTTAATGATTGATTAACCCTTTAGAAAGTAACCCTTTATTAGCATACATTACTATAAAATTAGACCTAATCTGATATTACACCAGGGCTACTGTTTATTTAAAAAATAACAACACTGTATCAGCAAAACAATACACAATAAAGGTTTATATACTATTGTAGTATAACATTCTGATAAGACATTTTAAAAAACAAACAAACAAACAAACAAAAAGATTAATTCCCTGGAAAGTGACTGCCGTGTGTCACAGATGCTCAGTACTCCTGAAGTAAACTATCATCCTTCATCTTGTCATTGTGATTTGATAGGAGAATGGGCCATCGGTCATTCCAGGGCAGGAAACTAGTAAATAGCAACAAGAGTTTGGCTTTCTAGGACTGTGTTGCACAAATTAAAGAGGACAGGAGCCTGAAAATTTGAGTATACAGGAAACCCACACACATAGACCAATATTTACTCTTTGATTTTCACCACCCTCTGGAGCGTAAGCTACTTGTAATCAGAACCCTGCACCACCAAGCTGAGAACATATCAACAAATCGTCTGTATTTGTATAGCGCTTTTCTAGTCTTTCTGACTACATCACATTCGCCCCATGCACGCACATTCATACACTGATGAGCAGAGGCTAAGGTGCCTGGCAACTGCTCACCGGAAAAAGAAATAAACTTACATACAAATACATACAAATACAGGAGCAATTTGGAAGAATCAGGAGGATTGTTGTCCAACGACACATTGACAGGCAGACTGGGGGAGCTGGGGATCAAACCACAAATCTTCTGATATGAAGATTTAAAGACTGCTCTACCACCTGACCCACAGCTGCTGCCACAACTAAAGCCAAAGCCAGAGAGAATGAGCACCTTAAGGATGCATTTAGAGCTTGTGGATACAGCCACAAGATCCAGGAAGAACACCTACACTACGGGTGATTAGAAAAAGAAGGGAAACGCAATAAAATTGCAATTCCATATGTGTTTGGAGTATCAGAGAATTTTCAACAAACACCACATCCGTATTTTTTAAAACGTGCTAAGACAAATACTGCTCCACCCAAAAGACCGCACACCCAAACACAAGAAAAGCAATCCAGTATATGCTGTCCAATGCAGCGAGGAATGCACAGACCTGTATCTTGGGGAAACTAAACAACCACTACACAAACACATGGCTCAACACAGAAGGGCCAACACCCAACACTCAGGTCAAGCTTCAGCACTTTACTTTTACATTTGAGGGATAAGGGACACTGTTAAGGTTCTCAGTCAACCAGGTCACAGCTATCCAAAGAAGGTTAAAATCAAGGGCAACTAGACTTGGTTGAAGATAATGTACATAGTTAGGACAGGGAGGACAGATGGTAGAGTGAAAGAGGACATTTACACCACAATAGAGAGACCATCGCTGAACCGAACAGGAGGGCTAAGAAGACACCACTTATCCCCCACCGACAATGCCGTCCTTTCATCTCTTCCCTGGAGAAAGAACAAACATTCCACTTTTGGCCACATCTGAATATGCCAACAACAGTCATTCAGACTTGGGCTCACGTGACTCCAACGACCATAACACCTGTCGTTAATACAGCCAGGAGCATTGACGACCCAAGTGGTATCCATCAGCTTGATAACGACCCCACAGATGCTAAATGGCTGGGATTCCCTACCAGCCAGTCTGAACTAAAGAAGCCCCTAGGTCCAGTTGCATTGCATCACATATTCATGGTTGGGATATTTGTTTTGAACTCTCTTTCATGTTGTTGTTTACACTCATATTTCATGGATTCATGGATAAAGTTCAAATGTAATTTTTAACTAACAATGTTTCATTCTAGTCACAGTGTGATAGACATACTAAGGTTTGAACCTGACTTGTTTCTGGGAAAGTTAAAATCCACCCTGGAAACAGAAGTCCCATGTATTATTCAAAGCTCTGGGATAGTTCAATCGCTGTCTGAACTACTGTCTTCCCTTTGGATTTTCTAGAAACAAGGAGCTTTATGTCCAGTGGGTACAGAGGGAGTATAGAAACGTGTATGTTTTCTTTACAATGTTCCTTTTTATCAGAGGAAACATCTGAACCATAAGAATATCTTCACAGACATCTGAACCATAAATGCACCTGTATGTCAGGACAAGCAGTCTTCTCTGATCACAGTCAAAAGAGCAAACAGAGTGTCTTTTACTTTTCTGCCGTGAGCTGAGAAACATCTTCTCTTTCAGGGTTAAGAAATGAAACAACCCTGTTGATCTTTCAGCTCAGTGCTGAGTGGTTTTATCACACACAGCGGCGCAATATTGAGCAGTGTCAAAGTCCAACCAGACAATCTTCTGCACATCAATCAGCCTAAGTCCCAGCAGCTGACAGAGATGAAATGACAGTAGATGGATTGGAGGCAATAAGCTGATGATCTGTCATCCCAGCAGCTGATGGACAGAGACGTTTCAGCAGCACGTTTACAGAGCGGGACACTAAAAGGCATTGCAATGACCAGAGAAGTCACTCAAGTTTGAGAAAGAAGAATGATTTAAGAGCAAGTCACTGTTTAAAAAAGTATTGACTTCATGAAGGTAGTGCTTATTTAAACATTGTTTTATATTATATATTCCGTGGAAGAAAGTAACATGTACTCAATCATTATACTTAATAATTATCTTGCTCAAAAAAATAAGGGAACACATCAGATCCTGATGATGGAATTATTTCAATGTTAGAAATCTTTAAAAACAAATTACATAGCAGTGGTCAACGGAAACCAAAATCACCAGTTGATTGAGGACTGGATTCAAAATCAAAACACAGGCACATCCAACTTGTGTGACTATCATCACTGCAACTTGTAATGTGACTCAGTAGTGTGTAGTAGTGTATGGCCCTTACATGCCTGTGTGCACTACCAACAACATCTGGGCATGCTGCTAATGAGACGGCATCAGTGAGCTCTTTGACACAGTATGTGTCGCTACTCGGTGGCCTCTAATGCACCGACACATAAAGTCCTAGAGGTTCTAACTTGGGTTAAAGTTTGGGGAAAACAGTCAATTGTATCAATGCTTTCGTCATCCTGCAACTCCCTACATACAAGGCCACATGCTGCTGGGCATTGTGCTGCATCAGGAGGAACACAGGGAGCACTCTACCAGTGTAAAGAATGACAATGGCTCTGAGGATTTCATCCTGGTACCTAACAGCTGTCAGGGTACTATTAGTTAGCACATAGAGGTCACTCCAAGGATATGCCTCCCCAGACCATCACTGAGCCACCGCCAAACCAGTCATTCTGTACGATGTTGCAGGCAGCACAACATTCACTTCTGTCACATGTGCTCAGTGGGAATCTGTTCTCATATGTGAAGAGAAAGGGGCGCCAAAAGCGGACCTGGCATTGCTGGTGTTCTCTGGCATATGCCAATCGAGCTGCCCGGTGCTGGGCTGTGAGCACAGATTCAACTAGAGAACGTCGGGTCTGTAAGTGTCAGTAAGGTCAGAAACAGGCACACCAGTAGCCCGCTGGAGGTTATTTGTAGGGGTCTTCCTGTTCTTCCTTGCACAAAGGAGCAGATACCTGCTGGTGGGTTGATGCTCTTTAGCGGCCCGTCTAGCTCTCCTCAAAATGTACCATCCTGGAGGAGCTGGACTACCTATGCAAACTAAATGGGCTGCAGGTGCCGTTTTACACTACCAGTAGTGACAAGGGCAGTAGCAAAATGGAAAACTAGAGAACAATCAGTCAGGAAAGGTAACGAGAGAGTAATTGTCTGTGGCCACTGCCTGCAAAACCATTGCCTTTTTGGGGGTTGTCTTGCTGTTGCCTCTCCAGTGCACCTGTCACTTTCATTTGCACTTAAAAAAATGGCACAATCGCTTATGCGTCCTAACTGGACACACACTGGATATTCTGAAGCCTAACTGACATGTCATACTGTGATGATTAAGTGTTCCTTTATTTTTTTTAAACAGTGTAGTTTTAAAATATTTGCTTTACTTTATTACTTTGATTTTATGCATTTTATATTTCTAATCCACTACATTCCAGAGGCAAATATACTTTTTAACCCACTTTATTCACTGATATGGGTCAAGCTCTACCAAACGCGTTCCAGTTCCAGTTGCTTGCTTACATCAAAGCATTCCAGGTGTATGACGTCAAACAAAAAACATGGCAGACTGCGACAAAAGGATGTTTCTTTGTCATGTGTACACACAGTTTAAGCCTCAGTAGTGCCCTTGGTGTTAATGAAAAATACAGCCATTTTAATGAAAACAAGTGACATAAGTATACGTTACTCGTTAACTGATGTCCTGTCTGGCTACATTGGTTGATAATCTGCAAGTAAATGTTGTATATTTCCTAATGATTTCACATAGTTTGGCATTTTAAAGGTTTTCTGAATATCTTGTGCAGAGAACAGGATTTTGACAGTTTACTGTAACCAAATATCTAATAAAACTGGCGAGATATGTCAATATCAATCATCAAACCATAAATACAGGTTTTACTGCAATGATAGTATTATCCTAATTAGATACAGGCAAAAGTACTTTGTTGCCTTTTAGTTGTTGATTTACCATTTGCAATATGCGCTTCCATGGGTGCTGCTATTGTTATATGTCAAACAACAGCTTCTTCATGAAGTCAGGATAGATGGAGTTGCAGGATGAAAATTTTTTGAGTTTGGAGTTGTCTGGAACGCAGCATCAGACTCATGTCCTGGACTTGCTGATCAATCATGAACAGTACTCCCCATGACTAATAAACTTCAGTGCTTTTGATTTTTCTTTTTAAATTTCTTGAAATTTAACTGAGTTATGATCAAACACTGAAAAAAAGTATGCTTGTACGACATAAAATACAGCAAAACACAAATTCAAGTCCACAAATAAAAATGTTTTTATTTTTATTTACTGCAAACAAAACTACTATATTTCATACATTTTCCCACTGTACAGCTACATTCCGACACCAATAGTCCTCTGGAGGAGAGAAGACAGAACAACTCTTTAGGAGGCTCTCTCCAGTCGGACTGTATAAACAGTACAGACAGAACACGGTGGAATATGTTTGTTCCCCAAAATGAACAATGTTGTTTTCAAATGCTCCTTCTCTGCAACAGAGTACTCAGACATCAGACATTTTTATTATTGATCAGAAAATAGTGTTCAAAGATAAATTCATGACTGTTTTGTAAAATAAAACAATATTGATAGTCACTATTAAGGTTTGAGAAAGTAATTACTGGATGTTTGCAGGTTTGATCGAAGAAACAGTGGCCTGCGAAAGTGTCCCGGAGCACCGAGCCCCTCATATGCTCAGTCATTACCATCAAATACATCAGTTCATTTTATACATTGACGGTATAGTATTCAAATGACATTTATTCTTCTAACCCTTGAAATGCCAATGTGTTAAAATAGAAACTAAGCAGTGGCCATCACATTGATTGCTGTTCATACTCTTGGCAGCAATAGTTTTGGAGGTCATTTAAACATCTATGAAGTAAATATATATTTTACTTCTTTATTGGCATTTCAGTGGTAATCTGTTACTAGTTACGACTAAT
>JAPMOB010026998.1:0-17038 GCA_029875015.1 Lepomis gibbosus | reverse complement strand
GCAGTGCAGACAGCATGGATACGTACGTAGGTGGCCAATCCTCTACAAAGCATAAGTACAGACAAATACTTTTGGATCTGGTTGAGACGGTGTGAACTGAACCATCATATCTCTGTTTTGCTGTGCACCTTTGATACATTTAGCTACATTTTCTGTATTATGCACATGGCAACATTGATTTCTGGAGATTTTATTCCCAAATTTCAAGCTGAATACTGATTTTTCCTAGCCAATATTTGCAAGTGTTTGCTCAAAGCTTAATATACAAAACATCAGTAAAGTAAAAAGTGTCTATTTAGCTGTGTTATACATAATTGAAAGTATGTACATGCTTGGGTGGTTTACATTTTCAATTTTATTTATATGGCACCGATACATAACAAAAGTTTTATCCTTACACTCTTCATACAGCACAGGTCTAGGCCATACTCTTTGTAATATTATTAACAGAGACCCAACAATTCCCACAATGAGCAAACACTTGTGAAAATGAACAGGCTTCATAATATAGGTTTTCCATTATAATTTCACAGAGTCAGCGGTAGTTATATGAGGAGCTGCGAGATGCTTCGTGTAAGAGGATTAACAACGAGTATCACAACATCTTGTGTGTAAATGATACCACGTGGCCTCACCAGTGAGAGTACACTTACTGTATGTATTTTGCAGACTTGTAGACTAAACCACATGAGCTCATCAGTGGGTGGGAACCTTCTGTAATGGAGCCTGCTGAGGATTTAGAGAGTAACCACATAATCACACTAAGGAAAGGAAAGAGGATTCACTTGTATCTATCAAGAACAAATTACCCTTATGTTAGTTTGAAACTGTCGAGGAAGTGATTGAACCCATTTCACCAAGGTTTTGGGGGAATACAAGTGATATAACAGAGGTCCTTGAGTATCTATCTGCCTATTTATCTGCCTACTTGGATGGTTTTAACATTGTAATATCAGATGTTTAAGATTCATGATAGTAAAGGCTCCCTGTCATTAAAAAACAAACAAGTGTTGGTGTTTTACTTATGGTGTTAACGACAGATTAGTGAATCACTATCTTGACCTACTTGAACAAAGAAATGTGAAGACAACCTGGATCTTATTCATCCTTTCTGCACCACGATGTATAGTAGCATGTTGCTACTTTACAGTTTTCAGTTTCCATTCTCTTAATTGCACCCACCGACCGCAAAAGACGTTGTGTTAAGCCCCTGCCTCTTGGGTTGATCCGAGGCTCTGTGGGTAATCTCGTCAACAGATCAGAGATGCAGGGACTGAGAAAAAAGCGGGGCTACGCCATCCACCGCTTAATGGGATTGGCCGCCATCACTAGATGTGCTACACTGATTAGCCTGCTTGGAAGAGTTCTGGGATTTAGATCCGAAGCACTCTGCCCCAGGCAATTAGTACTAGGCCAAGTGATGTGAGTTTAATGCTTTTGAGGTTGAACAACAGGAAACAGATATTTTATGGATGACATGACATCTTTTGAAGCCACTGTGAAATCTACTGATCATTTTTTTTCTGTCTTCACCATCAATCTCGTGTCACATTTCTTTTTCAGAGGCCCCAGTCTGTCAATCCTTTAACTGCCCGCTGAGCCTATTTGACCCTGACGTCACTATACTGGATCTCGGCTGTCTGACTGGCTGAAGGACAGACCCAAGTGTTCTTAAACCTGCTCCTCCTACAATAAACTCTCAGAGAAAGTTAAAAACAAATGGGGACAGTGTATGCAAAGTTTACAGAAAGCCTTTAAAAAATCTTGTTAATTATCATGTAGTTTAGGTTGAGCAGTTGTGGCCTGCCTTTGTTTGATTTTATTTGATGAAAAAGCTTTATGAGGTGATGTACATGACTGTGCAGTTGACCAGCTGCTGGGTGTGGCTCCAAAACTGTAGCCTGATAAGCAGACACTGTCCTGCTGCTGATGTACTGCTGCTGTTAAACAGCCAAACATTTCTGCGATCACTCCATTTGGTCACATTTTAAGTATGACAGCATTTAACACAAAGACTTACAACAATTAATTTAATGATTAGCAGATATTTCTAGCTCAACATGCTTGTTGTCACTCAATACACGGGCGGTATTAATATCAACTCCATACGTTGAAGCCATAAAGTTACATTTTGCCACATTATCAGAAACGATGACAAAAATCATCTGTCCAAAACATGTTGTTGTACTTAAAAAAAAATCTTTGAAAAAGAAATTTTCAGTCTCAACACATCCTGAACTTCAAGAGGAGTTGCCACTAAAATGAGGCTTCAGCAGTCTGACTCAATCAAATCAAGAGGGAATTTTTTTTGTTTGAAAGTCCCTGTTTGAGTTTTCCCAAAGAGTGTCTGCTGGCTGAACTGCGGTGGAGAGATGCAAATTTTAAGAGGAAATTGTGTATTACTAACACTTCAGAATATACCCACTTAATTTATCTAGCTCAGACCTCTGAAGCCGCATTTTAGCTTCCGCTGAACTTATGACCCAGCATTTAGGCTGGAAAGACTTTGCAGCCAGTCTGGAGAAGAGAAACCTTTACAGCGACCAATAACCCTTTGAATGTACAGTAAAGTATGGGTTAATGGAGTATTGGCCATAGACTTGAAAAATGTGGGCCAGGCCTTTTACATTCAAAATGCGTCCATACATGTGTCAGTACATCAGTAATTGATTCAATACCTGAGTACATATTGTGATGCTTAACTTTGTAAATATAAACAGCCACACAAGAACTAAAAATACAAGTAATAAATAAATTAGAATTTCAATCAGGAATTTTCTGTTCCAAGAATAATCAAACAAGATTCAGAATCTGATCTACCATTCATTGCCAATTTTCAGGATACTTTCCAATTATTAATACTCAAAATTCAACAAGCATTGATACTCAGCTCTATTGTGAACTGTGACACTTTGATTACACCTCTAAAATGCAATGTCAAAAGTATGTACCATCTAGTGGAAAGTAAAAGATACATTAAAAAGCTACATTTTCAAAATTGAAAAATTGATACTCCAAAAGCAGAACATGCTTTATCTTTTTGAGGACACTAAAGTCAGTAATTATACTTTATAAACACACAAAGACATACTTCGTTGGTCAAATATATACATTAGCAACCTATCTGACTGAATTAGTAACCTCAGCTGCAGTATCTCAGTCCTCTAACGCGCAGGGCGGGAGAGTTATAGTCCTGACGACAAGGCCCACTGACCTCCACCCATCAACCCTGCAAAGTTGACCTCTTCACAGATCAACTGCTCCACTCCTGCTGAAACACCCTTACTCTATGTCACATCATGCCCCCCTGTCTTAAAACCTCTGCTCTGGCTGAAAGAAATGAGATGGTTTCAAGTATGTTGGATCCCATTCAATCTGATGCAGATAATGTCATTTGGGAAACCCATTTAGGTCATGTTATCGCTGAGACCCTGCTAAACAACACAGTGCAGTGACAGTTGCTTTATTTAGAAGGCACACCACACCACCTAGGATTTAAACGTCTTAGCTATAAGAAGTTCATGAGAGGTTAATGCCTCCCTCTCTGCTTTGGCCATGTGACTGTCACTAGAGTCAAGAGGGAAAATACAGTATGGATGAAAAGAGCAACACCTGCACACTGACTGCAAACTGAAATTTAAGGGACTACGATTTCATCCCAGTCAGAACTTTGCCAGGTCACAGTGTTTAAAGATAGTTACCACAACCATATGCTCTCACTCACCAATCACATTATTAAGTATACCTTGCTTGAAAATGAGAAAACTGTGGACATAAAAGTGCTCAGTTGGTACTAGTGTACAAAGAATTCTGACCCTACCCTCTGAATAGAGCAGCAGAAATCGAGACTCATCAGACAAGGCAACGTTTTTCCAATCTTCTATTGTCCAATTTTGGTGGACACATTTTTAGCCTTAGTTGCCTGTTCTCAGCTGACAGGAGTGGCACCCGGTGTGGTCCCATGCTGCTGTAGCCCTGTGCGTTCAGAGATGCTCTTCTGCATACCTCTGTTGTAACGAGTGGTTATTTGAGTTACTGTTGCCTTTCCATCAGCTCGAACTAATCTGGCCATACTCCTCTGATAACAACAAGGTTTTTTTGTCCAAAGTACTAGAGCAGACTTTTCTCTTTTTCAGACCATTCACTGTAAACCCTAGAGAAAGTTGTTTGTGAAAATCCTATATCTACATTCCACACCATGGACTCTATATTAGGTACACATTTATAGTACATACATATATACTGTCTATATATATGAACAAATCAATTCCATCAAGAAAAATCAAATCAATTATGTTGAGTTGGCAAAACTTATGATATCAATGACTCTCACTGTGCACAAGTATGTGGGTGTGTTTATTTTCCCCTTTTCTTTACATCATTCACTATTGCCCTCATTAGACTTATTGGATTGTCTGACCAATCAGGAAGAGGCATCTCCTAAGTCATGGGGTTAAGCAGAGGGAATTAAAGGGTGGACAGAGCTGCTGAATTGATTTGATCCTTGAGAGCTCCCCATCTCGTCATCTAATCGGACGAGGCCAAAGAAGCCAGGAAGATTCAAGCACCTCCTTCTCAATCCCCTTCCGCTCGGAAATCGCCTTTCAGCACGATTAGTGTTGCAGCTAGATTCTCTGCAGCTACTCACAGAGAACCGTCAAAATTTCCTACCTTGAGGATCTTGAGTTTGCGGAGGAAGAAAGCATGGGTGCGGGAGCAAGCGCCGAGGACAAAAAGTCCAAGGAGTTGGAAAAACAACTCCAGGAAGATGCTGATAAGGATGCTAAAACAGTCAAGCTATTACTGCTTGGTAAGTAGACTCAAAATTAGTCTTGTTGCATCAAGTGTTCTTTTTTGTCCCAGACCGCAGGTGATGCAAAGTGCTCAGACTGACAGGCTTTAACGTCAAAGATTCAGTATTTTACAAACTCTAACTTTTAACTTTCCATCTCTGATTGAGTGGAAGTTTCTGTGGAGGTTCAGGTGTGCAGAGTTGAACAGAAGTCAACACGTGTAATTTATGGTTAAAAAGCACAGATAAAAAAAACATAATTTGCTTTGGGGAAATATTTTTGTCAGCTTTTATTAAACCCCAAAAGGTAAACGATTGGTTCTAAGTTTCAGGATGAGAGTTAAATTATGTAACAGATCATTCAATACAGAAAGCTGTATTCATAAATGAATGAAGGATGTGTCACTCTGAGTTTATTGAATCATTTGCTGCATATTCAAGTCTTGTATATGAACCATATGAGGTGTGTTAAACTGCTCTGACAGCAGTTATGACATCTGAAATAGTATGCTCAGAGGATTTACAGGCTGTGCAGATGATTTATTTCTGGGTAAAACCCTGCATTAGCTTATTAGAAAGTGGACTGTTTAAGCTTGTGCAAAACTGAGAGGGCATTAGCAAGAGGAAAGTAACAGCAGCAGAGAGAGATAAGACAGACATGTTTGCAAGTTGAACAGTTAACACAGGGATCTGAGATGAAGCTAAATAAAAAGAATAAAACAATAAATAATTGCCAAATTTGAAAAGTACAGTATTTAGTAATATATTTTCATTTAAACTACTTAATCACAATATAAATATTGCACAGACTCAAGCTTATTCAGCTGTTTTGACAAATATATAACATTTAGGGGCTAATTGTATTTCTATTTTCTTGGCTGTGCCTTAAAATTGAGAATGACTTTTCAATTCTAATGGAAGGACATTGGTGCTTACAATAATCATAGCCTTTGGTCTAAATGAATCACAGCACAGCATTGTGCAATCCGATTAGCTAACTGGTTTAGTGCAGATCCACTTGGTGAGGTCTTTGTTGATCCCTCCACACGTTGGCTAAGATAGAAGTGTTTTATTAGCACTAACGTTATAACAGCAACATTCGCAGTGTCAAAGTAACAGTGAACATTTTGATGAAAATCTGGGAGATGTGTTAAATAGGATTAAATAATGCAGGTTAATGACAATTTTATTAAGAGTCGGATTTTGCGACATAACAATATTTTTGCCAAATGAAAGTCAGGAGGGAAAAATTAAATACTTTTATCATAAATTAAATAATCAACCATTGCAGAGCGTGCACCCCTGTGCTGTTACACCGCTGGTGATGGATGTTGAAAATCAAGTATTAAATGCAAATATGCTTTAACTATTTATTACAAAGCCTAAAACTATCAATTATTGCACTTATGAATGCAGTTACTGTATATTATGACTCGCAACACTGCACACAAACAACACTGTTTTTTAAGTGTAATCTGTGAAGGAAGCATCTGAAAAACTAGGAGGTGCTTCTCCAGTAGCATAGTGTCAGAGATCAGACAGCCAGAAGAAAATCGTTTAAGATAAGTAACAGCGCCATCTTGTGGGCTCTGGTGGACATTGTGAAAGGAGCAGGAAAGAGCCACAAAACAAAAACCTTGCAGGCTTTTATTTGAGCTAAACATGATTTCAGTGGTTAGCTACTTGTGCGCAGGTGTGGAAACAAGTGAATAAAGCATTGGTGAATTTTTACATGTCTTAATAATTGTGGAAAATTCCTGAATATTTAGGCAACATAACATTAGCTTTTCCAAAGACTTGTAGTTAGTTACAGCTTACAGGGAAGTTTCTAAAATGGTTACCCCGCAAGTCTACCCCCTTTAAATTCTATGAAATCTGAGCGATCACTACTCACAAATAAGTGAACATAGGCAAATGCACTTTTTGACTGTTCTCAAACTGCATTAACTGAGATGGTTTAAAGAATATTTCCCCTAATGTGCATATTACAATTTTCCCCATGGTCTTCAGAGCTCCATAAGTCATAAACCCCTTCAATATGTATCTGTGGTTTCTTCCTGTGGATGACCATGTATATAGAGCTTCCCTTATGAAGCCCAGATTTACTGTCAAAACCTCAGGGCCCATCCACTATTGAGCACGGGATGAAATAATGACTCACCGAGAGGATAAAGGCACTCTTCTTTAAATCATCGCAGCTGACGAAAACCAATCTTGGTACTATCCCAGTGCCACCTTCACTACCGCACCACAAATTAGCAAAACAAATGTGTTATTGAGTTACTAATGACTGCAAGCAGGGAAAACCAGTAGTTTCTGGGTTGGATGAGGCCGCATTACTGACGGCATGAAGTCTTTAAATGCTCAAGCTATAAGTCTGTGGATGGAGCTTAATGTGGCTTCGGTGAGAGCAGGACAGACAGCTTTGGCAGCTCTGTGATGTGATAAATTCCTGCTGGCCTGAGTGAGCTTATAGTGCTGTAGAGAGCCTGATCTACCTGCAAGCTTTTCTTTAACCAGCACATCCAACTGTAACACTTAAATTGTACATATGTCCACAGTCCACATTGCGCATTTATGTACAAGGTATGTATATCTATGCAAAAAGTAAATTTCATTAAGAAAACTGTTCCCCTGAAATAATACAGGGTTCTCCTCCTGTCATTGTGCTCTACTCTTGTGTGATTTGCTGGAGTTGTCTGCAAACACACTGGCGCTCAGAAGCATTTTTTACAGCATGAGGTGCTCAATGAACAAAAATATGCTGAGATTAATTGCTTATGGAAGACCAAATTAGACCACTTTAGAGCTCAGCAAGAAAGAAACGTTGTTGTGAGGAGATTATGTTGTTCCTTTTAGCGGAGTCGTTAACCAGTTTAGTGTCCTCTATTAAACCATCACAAGGTTTAGAATGAAACTGGGAGCCAGAACACTTCAGGCACACATGAACACCATAACTTCACAGACCAGCTGAAAATGAATATGCACATTTAAATCTGTCCTCTCCACTGCCAAAGACAACAGTTGCTTTTTATACATTTTTCTTTACTGTAGCTGATCTTGTCTGTTACATGCGTCACATACCCTGTATATTTAGACAGTTTACTTTGTCTGCTACAGTGTGCATGCTACTAGCATCTTTCTGTGCCTCTGTTTTATGTCAATTTTAAAACTGTAAATTTTGCAGTTCTTTGTCACACATCATATGCTGTATGTATTTACATTTGGCTAGGACAAGAAATGAAAAAGATGCGATTAAAGCTAACTTCAACTCATGTAAAGCTCTACTGTTGATACATATCGTATATATATGTGCATGGAGAGAGACAGGGGAACTTTTATACAAATGCAGTGATCAGCAAACCTGTTCACAATAGATTTTCTTGAACAGCCTTGTCATGATTTCCATAAAGAGATGTTACTGATGAACTGCTCTTGCATAGCTCTTCGGCCCTATGAGTTGTTCCAACACAAATGTCATTGAGTTTTGTTCTCGTGTGATAAATTCAGACATCCATCCTGAAACTATCCAAACACGACACAACACTTGGCCAGACTGCTTCTTTAAACCGACAACATCATCAAAAGACAATCCTGTGGCTTATACACAATGGCATGTCAAAGAGTAACACAAACCTTTTTCTTCTTCTTCAGGTGCTGGTGAGTCAGGGAAAAGCACCATTGTAAAACAAATGAAGTGAGTATTAAAATAAGTGATACAATTTGTGTGTCGTCCACAGCATGTCACTGGCAAGCAATGAAAGTTTTTTTAGTTTCATTGGTCAGGCATACAGCCAGCAGGCCAAAGCTCCCCCACCTCTGTCTGTTTCACTTCCAATGAAGCATTTTACAAAAGGTGAACAGGGCAAACATCCGCTTACTCTGATTTGTCAGCACTTGCTTTGTGCAGTTAGTTACGCTCTGACAATAAGATGTGCGAGGGTTAGGAACACACCACAGGGTGGCACTGTGAGTACTGGCTCTAGCAGACATCCAGGTTGTTTCTATATTGTGTGAATTTCAAAATCCAAACTGAGAATATAATTGCAAGATTCTACTGTTTCTATTTTATGTGATTGAAAGCTTGCAGAATTTACATTTTATATAACAATTTCAAAATATTAGGCGTATAAATAAGTATAAAGTAATCAGCTTAGCAGAGGATTTTCCCTGAACTAAAACTCTTTTCCTCTCTACTTGTACAGGATTCTGCATCAAGGTGGTTACACAAAAGAGGAACAATTGGAGTTTAGAGCAGTCATCTATGGCAACATCCTGCAGTCTGCTCTGGCTATCATCAGAGGCATGGAGATGCTGGGCATTGATTTTGCCGCACCCTCTTCCCAGGTCTCATATGACATTAAAAAGATATGCACCAGACATGATTTACTTGTAGAGTTAATTTTTTACTGACATGCTATAAATAGTTCGCTGATGGTGCTGATGGATCTTTGTTCTGTGTGCATGAAACCACAGGAGGATGCACAGAAGCTGCAAAACTTGTCAGACTCCATTGAAGAAGGCACAATGCCTCCTGAGCTGGCTAGTGTCATCCAGAAGCTGTGGAAAGATACTGGTGTGCAGGCCGGCTTTGAGAGAGCTGCTGAGTACCAACTGAACGACTCTGCTGGCTAGTGAGTACATGTCTGCCACTGATGATGCATTAGTGGGGCTACATGTAAAGCTAAAGTGGCAGCTAGCTTAGTGTTTATAGATAAAGACGATTTCATATCTGAGGCCTGATTGCTGTGCTGTTTGGTCTGCCATTATCAGCTACCTCAATGAAATGGACAGAATCTGCAAGCCAGACTACCTCCCCACTGAGCAGGACGTGCTGCGATCTCGAGTCAAAACAACTGGTATCATTGAAGAACAGTTCTCCTGCAAAGAGTTGCACTTCAGGTGAGTCACAAGAAACCAAAGTCTGACACCATGAAAAAAAAGACAAACCTGACAGCTCTGCGATGTCCAGGAGACGTTGACTGAATGACTTTGCTGTGACTCTCCCGTGTGGCGAACAGGATGTTTGATGTGGGTGGCCAGAGGTCAGAGAGAAAGAAGTGGATCCATTGTTTTGAGGGTGTGACCTGCATCATCTTTTGCGGAGCTCTCAGTGCATACGACATGGTGCTGGTAGAGGATGACGAAGTGGTGAGTGGAGATGCCGCTACCTGGTGGTAAACATACAGAGATGTCAGCTAGGAACTCACCCTTTTCTTCTCTGACCTCTTCAGAACCGCATGCACGAGTCCCTCCATCTATTCAACAGCATCTGCAACCACAGATTCTTTGCACTGACCTCCATCGTGCTTTTCCTCAACAAGAAGGATCTCTTTGAGGAAAAGATCAAGAAAGTCCATCTGAGTATCTGCTTCCCAGACTATGACGGTAAGATCAAATGATGCTGCTTTAATGGTCCATGTGTTACACCTCCTGCACACTGTGCTATGACAGACAGACAGGTTGTTGTAGCAGTGAGAATGTCAGGCTAAATGCATGGGCAGGGAAATGGTGAGACTACATCTGTTAGGCATGCGGGGAGAGTGGATCACAGTCAGCTGCCAACAAGTCATTATTCCTGTTTGATTAATATGAGATCATAGAAGGAGTGTGTGTGCAAAACAAACCAAGTGGGCACTCAAATGCAGACAAACAAACTGAGATTGTCTTGTGTCCAAAACTGCTCAGACAAAATAATAAATGAAGAATGAAGACTAAATTGGTCATGTTAGCAATCCTGAGATTAAAACCTCAGACAACAGGAATCCCGGTCTTGTTCCCCCAATTACATGATGTGATGCGTGTGATTATATCAAACTTAGGTCATGTGAGCTGACCAACAAAGTGATGTAGAGGGATTGATGGTCCTTTTTTTACCCAACAAAACTTCTTCTTCTCCTAAATTTTCACACCCTTGATTTGTTTTAGGCCCCAACACGTATGACGACGCCAGCAACTACATCAAGTCGCAGTTCTTGGAGCTTAACATGAAAAAGGGTGTGAAAGAAATCTACTCTCACTTGACCTGTGCCACAGACACAAAGAACGTCGAGATTGTGTTCAACGCTGTGACAGACATCATCATCAAAGAAAACCTTAAAGATTGCGGTCTTTTCTAAGCAGCTCCAGAGTGAAAAGAGGTGCGTGGTGATCACATCAACTCACTCCTGGGGACTTTGTTGATACAGAGTAATATGGTCCAGATGAGGCTGACTCCTGGCAATTCAATTTAACCCTCATAGAGAGAATCATATCTGTGTTGCCAGGCAACAACTTCTGACCATAACATGAGCTAACACAAACTCACAGACAATTTGAACCATTTGGGACTGCAGAGGAAAATCACGAAAAGCAAAAAACAATCCCTGTAGTGGTTTGTGATTAAAATCAGTTGCTCCCAAAGCTGCAGAACAAGCTAACTTTTTATTTCAGGAATATGTTGAACATTGCAACCTGCAGATTTACGTAGCCCTGAAGCTATGAATGTAGCAAGATGTACACTGTTAGAGGGTATCCAAAGGTTTTAAACATTATTTAAGACGATTTCAGCATGTTTGAGATTGATTTTTTTCCCTCTCTAATTTGCAGGACTTCCTTTCCTACCTTAACCCCTCACATATTGGCATTAACTGAGAAATGTACTGACGGGGCACAGAGGATCCTCAGTTTGTTGTGTTCATGCCATCGCTTCCATGCCAAGTCCCAGTCCTTGAATGCTCACCATCACCATCTCCAACAGTACATCCCTGCAACACAGTGCAAGTCCAGCTGGGTTGAGACAACTATCGAGTCACCATATTGTTGTTGTGGATATACAGCTTTCTACGAGATTCTTCAGTTTCTCTAAAGTACACTATTTGTTTCCCACCAGAAGCTGCTGGTTTGAAGGTATGAAGATGAAATAGTTGCTCATTCGATCTTCGTTGCTTCCTTTTGACTGCTGTGTTGTGAGTTATATTTACTATTAAAACCAGGTTCTGTAAAATTAATAAAACAAGAAATCCAGGGGGAAATATTAATATTTTGAATAGCAACATTGCAACCTTGTTTTTTGAGTACAGTAGTCTCTGTGGTCTTGATATTTAAACTGTAAAAAGTTGCTGAGCAAATATCTCAGATATTCCCAGTGCTTGCAGTATATCCAGATTACAAACCAAATTGTACATGTGTCTAATCTAAATAGTGTTAATGTATTCTATTCAATTTTCAGAAGGTCAAACATGATAGAGAAACTTTGTACATAAAAGTAGGTAATTCAATATATTTTGAAAGATAAATCTATATGGAAATATATGAGAGAGAGGGAACCACTAGAGGGAAGATGCTTTATTATGAAAAGGGAATGAAAATCTACTGAGTTTGTCCTTTCTTATGAAATGTAGAAGCATGAAATAAAGATGCATTAACTTCACTTGTTTGTCTGTTTCCTTGCTGTGGAATCACACTGTCAGTCACTGAATAATGTACATCGAATTAGAGAAACAGGGCTGTCAACACTGAAAAATAGCCTCGGGCTGTTATGTGTTGGGGACAATGCTGCTGTTATATAAGTTCCCTGCTCGCTAGTCACAATGGCAGCGTATGGAAGTTCATTAACAATAAAGCTATTGAGAAAGCTAAACAAATTAAAGTTGTAATTAATCCGCAAGTCAGTACAATTCTGCAGGGACAGATTCATGAGATTTGAAGGCGAGCAAGGACAAAGCTGAGACTGTAATCAGTGTGTGGAGCCGAGGAACTATATCGCTGTATTTGAGTGAGCAGCAGAGCTTATTTTGCTCCCTTAAAAGTTGACTGTTCTCAGTGTCGGTAGTTTGTATTGCTAAACTCCCGGACAAGGTAGTCCAAAATCCACTAGCTCTGTTGTGGACATCAAGTGTCACTCTGAAGGACCCAACTTTGTAACATGAAGTTTATTGTCAGTGCGATTCATTAGTACTTCCAAGACTTGTGAAAAGATGCAGTAGTACCCTTACAGGTAGGCTTTGACATGAACAGTATTGTCTCCAACAAAACACACTTTTTACGCTGCTATAGAATTATAGTACCTAGCTATTTTTGGACATTTCTTAATTTCTTCATTCTCTTTTTTAATTCTTTTAAAGATTCCCATCTAATGGGCTTGGGGCCATACACAGGCTGGGGAAGTGAGAAGGCTTTGAGGGATGGATTAACATATTACAGTTTGGTGTTTTGCATGGGTGTTGTTATAAAATATCGTCAATAGCCTTGTCTTTGAAACTGAAGACTTACATTTTGAGGGTTTTGGGTTCAAACATTTTGTTGCGCTAATGAAATTTTTCTCTTCACGCTCTCATGCTGACCTGGGGATTGAGTGTTATACTGCAGACATGACACACAAAGGTAGGACATTAGGGACATACTGTGAGCAGTGATGTGTGCAGCAGCTGGAACACACTGAGTCCTCAGCTCAAGCTTACAGATGTGTCTCTGAAGTCTAAAAATACTGTTTCCAGTTTGCATGACCTCCTTCCCTGCATGGTTTAGGTAAGACTAGCCTTTTACACAGTTCACCGTGGATAACATCCGATTACCATTGCCTGTGGTAAAGATTTTGGTTTACTATTTGAAACAGAAGGAAGGGAAGCCAACTTTGTGCCATCATTTAATGATGTGAAAATGAACCAATACAACTGCAGAAGTATGAAGGACGCTAAACACCAACCTTTTGGAATGTTTTCTACCAGGAAATCTGTGTAGAAAGACTTCCTCAGTATTATATGATAGCTACAGCCAAAGAAAACAAATAGCTATATTAAACTATCCCACTATATATCTTTAATCGTTTGTACATATTCACTGATATCCATAGGATTTAAAAAATCACCTTGCAAAAAAGGATTTTCTATGTTGACCTCAAATGAGTGAATAATATTAGTGATATTCAAACAAGATTTCCCTTTACAAATTGATTTGCAGTGTCGTGTTTCATGTATAAAAATATTGTTCAATACGATGTTGTCTAGTTAATAATTAAAATATTCATGTAGACAGCAGTGTTGCTACTGAGTTCACTCAACTTTCACAAACTAATCCCAGGCCCAAAAGGTTACGTTACATCAAAACTGCTCACACAAAATTATTCTCCATATATAAGCTATGGCCTTTACACATTCACAAAGTAAAAATTACTATATAACTGCAACTGCAAATTGAAATAAAACAGTTGGAAAATATTTAATAAAAGCGATGTGACACAGACTTAAGCTAAGAGAAGAAGCAACACAATAACAGTGAAGAGAATTTACAAATCAGCTGTGAAAGTGTGAAATGTAATAATGGATTTGATAAACAGGCAGTCTGGTTTGGTCTTTGTACATATGACAGACGAACTATAAATGTGTCAGAGCCATCAGAGGGGCTTTACCTGCCAGCCCCTGAGTGATGCAAAGGTCTTAAATATGACAGGACTCCACAGAACTCAGTGATCATTTCACAAGCCTCCCCGACTTATCACTTCCTCCCAGTAAGCTCTGCATCATAAAATCTATTAAGACAAAAGTGATCATAGAATCAAGTCCTCAAATTGTAAAATTTAGGTCCTGCATGCAGCATGGCCACCAGCTCAGTCCTTAGTAACGCCTACTTTCCAATTTGCCCTCTGCAGACAAGGCATAGCAGCCCAGAAGTCCTGATCCTGACACCTGCAAAGAAAAAGAAAATGATCATTAACACCTATTGCTACAATAAATAATTAATTCATACAATTAAATAACTATGAATACAATGTCCCCGAATTGTTTATTAAACATTTCAGTACTAAGTTGCTGTAATAATATACATTTTTTAAGCATGCTTTTTGGGCTCATTACAGACAAGATATACTTATAGTAGTACAATATATATATTGTCAACGCATGAGCAAAATCCCAGAAGAGACTTCACTGTTGTCTTGGGGTGATGTAACATTTTTAACAGTTTGCTTTGACAACAACACCATGTTGCCATATCGCTTCAGTGTTCTGCATGAACTGTAGGTGCGGGTGAAAGTCAGTGTGCTGACCTGCAGGGCCTGAAGCTTTAGTACAGACCAATCTCCCTCAGGTTGATCTTGATGATGACGTCGGTGACGGCATCGAACACAAACTGCACATTCTTGGTGTCTGTGGCACAAGTGAAGTGAGTGTAGACCTCCTTGGTGTCTTTTCGTTTATTTAAGTCTTCAAATTGGCACTGGATATAAGCTGAGGTCTCTTCGTATGACTGCCCCCCTACAGGAAAAATCAGGTCAGTTATAAAAAGAATAAATAAATAAATAATTTACATGGAACATGTCATCGTATTTTTAACAACAGGTTATGTGTAGAAATATCTTTAGGGCAGCTCACTACTGAGACACACAAACCCTTGCGTTGCAGATTTATAAATAGATATAACTGTCAAAATCCATCATAGACACTAGAAAGGCCTGGATTAATAAAATTAAAAGCAAGTGAAAGCAGAATTAAACTTAAAATGCTGGTATGTTAGGCTGCTATGCAAAGAATGTATTCAATTATAAACAGTCTTCCTGATGATGAAGTTCACATCTGATAAAACAGCTCAACAGTAAAACAGAGCCTTTGTCTGGCAAAGTTCAAGCATGCATGGAAAAAACATTTTATATTCAGTACTAGTATGAGGCCAATGTGCTTTTTTTTCTTAGGTAAATAAATCCAGAGCATGATCATACATTTTTAGGAAGTAAATGCTCAGACACAGCAGATAGATAAATAAATATCTCCTCTGATAAAAAAACACACGGGGCGACTTCACACGATATCACAATAAAACCTCAATAAATTGCTAATGCACAGGTTTGTCTCACCAGTGTATCCAGGGTAGCAGATAGTGAGGGGACTCCTGGTGATCTTCTCTTCAAACAAGTCCTTCTTGTTGAGGAAGAGGATGATAGAGGTGAGTGTGAACCACTTGTTGTTGCAGATGGAGTCAAAAAGCTTCATGCTCTCATGCATCCGGTTCTGAGGAAAGAGCCAATGTCAACTTACCCATAACAGGCCTTTTTCACAGAAGACATTTTGACAAGTTCAAGTTCAAACAGCTTCATTAATCACACTATGGGCAATAAGTTAAGAGCAACAAGTACACAATGCAAAACACACTCACAACATCCGCAACATGCAACCAGGCAAGTGTACCCAGAACCTGAATAATTGAATAAAATGCTAGCAGATTATGTAACGTGCAATACCACAGTGCAATATAAATAGTATGTGCACATTTAAAACCCCTTAAAGGACCCCACAGGGAATTTAAAAGTCTGATAGCTAAAGGGATAAAAGATTTGGAGTGCTGGTTCATTTTGCACGCAGTTAGTGCATGATGACACCCAGATGTCACAGTAGGAGAAGCACTTATAAATAATAAAGTTAATGATGGCTGAATTCCATTTCACTGCTTTGGTTTCAGCGTCAGGATGTGTTCTCCAAAACCTGACCTGCAAGGTACCGGTTGGGCGTGGTGTCCACTCCATTTGAATTTGAGACACAAAATTACACATATTGCTTATGCCGACCTGAACCAGAACCTCTGTGTGGCACATAAATACCAATAGCATTGTTAACAACACAGACTAATAAAACCATATTTTACACTGTTTGTAAAGGCTGAATCCAAATGGAAAATGTACTGTTGTGTCAAAGCAGGCAATAAAAGCTGGCTCACTGTCACACAGTTGTGGCTTGCTGGGACAATTAAATAGAACAGAGCCATCCTTAACGTTATTAGTAACACCTGTGCTTTTACTCTTATGACAAAATGTCTGCTGTAAAAAAGGCTCAAACGTAATACCTTTTAGTAGAAATCATAAAATCCAGTATCAAGTATTTGTTAAGCTCTCAACAGTGAACCAAAACCAGTGTATCCATCACTTACCATCTCCTCATCCTCAGCCAAGACGAGGTCGTAATCACTGAGTGCTACGCAGAAAATGATACTTGTGACTCCCTCAAAACAATGGATCCACTTCTTCCTCTCCGAGCGCTGACCACCAACATCAAACATCCTGGAGACACACACACACACACACACACAAAAAACAACCTTTGCATAAATAAGTGTACGGTGATTGTGCTCATATTAAATCCTAATGTCAATGTTTTAATTTTAGTTTTTCATGAGGATAAGTGTAAATCCAGGGCAAGTGCATGCGTGCGCACACACACACACACACACACACACACACACACACACACACACACACACACACACACACACACACACACA
>JAPMOB010026967.1:0-25730 GCA_029875015.1 Lepomis gibbosus | reverse complement strand
TCTGTTGCTGGCCTCTGTCTGGTGCAATGATGATGCAGTGAATAGTGAATATTCTCTCTGACCAATCAGCAGTCTGTCCTTTTTTCACGTTACATTTTAGTATCCCTCAACTCGCTTGGAACCTCAACAGAGATGAGGTGATACGAAAAAAAGTATCTGGAAGCAGGTACAGGTCCAACATTTTTACAATGGAAACCCAAACAAAGGGCGAGTGGAGCCAAAGGGCCTCTGCTCAGACAAGCTTGGTTTGAGGGCGTGTCTGACCCCGCCAGCTGCTTGGCAAGCTTAAGGAAGTGAAGGGCTGGACTACAAACCAGCTGTTTTCAAGCGGTTCAGAGCAGAGCTTTCTGTGGGAGATGGGAACTCCCTTTGGGCAGAAGCTAAATTAGCAGGCTAGCTACAGCTGATAAAATCTGCTAGTGACAGTTGTCATTTCAGAAGACAAAAATTTCAGTCGCTGGCAAGAAATGCAAGGCGTGCTTTTGTCTAGTGCTATTTTTTCAAACATAAGAATTGTGATTTTAAAACCGACACAGATTTCATTTTAAACAGCATGTGCGAAAGAAAGGCTGCTCAATTAAGTACCCACAGTTTCGCTGTGTAGCACTGGTTTCAGTTTCCTTTTTGCTCCCTTGTTAATGTCAGTGTATGCACGAGTGAGAAAGGCAGAGCTATTGTGTGAGAAAGCATAAATGCTGCTGTGATAAATACTGTGAGCTATGTGTGTGCGTGTGTTTGTGTGTGTGATTCATTACCTCAGACTCATTACAGCAAAACACATCAGAGGCTGTGTAGAAACCTGTGTCCAAGTCAGGGATGGCAGGCGCTGGGTTGAATATTGTCTTTACTGTAACAAGAAACCAGGCAGTGATCCATTTTATTGACCACATGATCTACAGGTCACTCTGGATAACATGCAATCATTAACAATAATTGTTCTCAATAATAGATAATAATACCAATAGTGGTCAGCTCGCCTTTAAAAGGATACAACTTTGACAATGTCCCTCTTTGTTTCTTTTCCATTTACTTAGCTTCACTGTCAAATTCTGGCATTACCTTAATTAAACTTTCAAAGGCTAGTGGGCTACCACTGGGGATTGCTCTTGAAGGCAAAGCTCAAGTGGATAAGCTTCTATAAAAAGACACCTTTTAAACGATTAAATTACCATTCGCCGGAAAAGAACACTAGAGGGGGGAAAAAATGGATATAGCACATCCTGTAGCTGTGTAACCCCTGCAGTTCCAGGATTGTGCGTGTGTGGAAAAAATTCAACATGAAGTATGTAACCCTGTATATATGTGTGTCGGTGTGTGGGTGAGATGAGTTGTGACCCCTCCTGTGTGTGTTGAGGAGCACAAGAGAGGGAGAGAGCAAGAGTGTTTGTCAGAAGTAATCCTCTGTACATACTGCACATCACTGTCTTATGCATATTCATGAGTGGAGAGCATTAATGCATCTAATACCATGATTTCTGTGTATGTGTGAGGATAAGCCCAGCTTGACGAAGCGATTAATTCTGATATCTCTGTGTACAAAATAAAGCCTCGTGCAAGTGCGCGCGCATGTGTGTGTGTTTGTGAGGGAAATATATGTTCAGCGTTGGTGACATCAAAGTCTGTTGCGCAAAAGTGTGTGCCTAGTTGCTGTGTGTGTGTGTGTGTGTGTGTTTGCGTGGGCACATAAGAGAGCAGCTGTGTGGGTTTGTGCAGGGCTTTGGCCACCTGGCGCTTTGAGGTGGTTGCTGGGCTGCCCGCGAGAAAAAGTGGAAATCATTTCTCTCTGTTATCTCTTATCTTATCTCCTTTTCAACATACACACACACTCATACTGTATTGTAAATATACCCATGTCACAAAAAAGTGACACAGTGCTCTTCAGGCTCTTCTTCGGGCTCTTCTCCCTCTCTCTCGGTCAGTCTCAGATTCCATCACTTCAGTTTCCAAGACAAGTGCGAGATCTTTAAAATGCGATGCCTGGGTTTTCATCTGTTCTGATAAAATTCTTCTTATTCATGTATTTCTTGCTGTACTCACCTCTTAAAAGGATGATGAAACTTTATGAATAGGAACAAAGTGAGACACACATGCTCCTGCATTGCTCACTTAACTACACAATGATCCTTTTCATGTCAACATAAAGGGTTCACTACCAGTGAGACTACCAACACTCAGACCCGAATAACATAATAAATATTATGTTTTTTTATTTAAAAAAAAGTTTTTATTATTGCACTTATGTTATTATGTTGCCTGCACCTAGTGGTAAAATACTACTACAAAACAGTAATTGCTATTTAGTTCTGCAAACACAAAACAAGTCTAAGTGCTTTTAAACAGTTTCACACGAGTGCAGGGATCCTTAAAAGAGTAAGGTCTGTGCCGCTCTGCTAGTTTTTTCTTACCATCAACAAAAGCCATGAAAGACCAACATGAATAACCTTTCCAACTTCCTGACTCTTGTCTGTGCCACTCAGTTCCAAACCCATTGGGAGATCTTTAAAAATGGGCCACAAATATAAAACCTTTACATTCAGTAGGTAAATAATGAGTCCTAGAGGTGCTCAGAATAAAGAAAAATCATTTACAGTTCCATGGGGAATGGGAAGACACTCAGTAATTTCCTTAAGCAGCTGGACGCTGTCTTTTTCAGCAAAGTGCATTTGTAGGGGGTTATTTCCAGCCATACAGGGTGCTCTTCAAGGTGAAAACATTGGTTACAAAAGAGTAATGTTCTTCAGACACTCTTAGGTAGAGCAAAAGAGAACATGTTTATTAGTGGATAGGGTGATACAAAGTATAAAGTGCAATACTATACAGGATCTCACAAAAGTGAGTTCACCCCTTGCATTTTTGTAAATATTTGATGATATCTTTTCATGTGACAAGACTGAAGAGTTATATTACTTTACATTGTACTTTGCTTTACTTACTTACATTGTTACTTACTTACATTGTTTTGTTACACACACTGTGATTAGCTATTTTCTACTGCCTATTTATTTATATGTACACACTTCTATATGTTATCTTGCTTTTATCTTTATATCTATTTTTCAAATGTAGATATATACTCTTAGTACCGTAAAAAGGATGCCTTTCCATTTTCGTTGTACTTGTGCAATGGCAATAAAGGCATTTAAATACAAAAGCTTTGTTGTAATGTTTTTAAATGTCGTGTGGCCATTTGGTTCTCCTTTGCAAAAACCGCAGCGTAGCCTGGCAATAAACACTCGTGAACCTCGATGAATGCATCCGTACAAAAACCTGCTGATCTACGCGATGACAAATGCACATGCCTGCCACTCCCCTTTACAACGCACTCCCTCTCTTCCACTCAGAAGAGGAATCATCGCTGTTAGCTCCTCGTCACATTTTTCCAATGTTCTTCAGAATGCATTTCAAACATGCGATCCAATTTAGGCACAACGACGGGAGGCACGTTGACGCCGTGTTGATTATGTAAGCTTGATTATGCTGCTAATTGTCACAGCATATGTGGAGTAACTCAGTAGCAATAACAGACACCCATCAGTCAGTTAAGGATATACTAACCACATACTGTATGCTGAGTAAATATGATAAATTAAGTATGCCTACTAAAGTAAAAGGCTATTGGCTAAAGACTACTGTCAATATTCTTTCAAATTTCAATGTTATTTGTAGCCGTGGACAGAACTGGTAGGAAATACAGTGTAATCTTCCACTGTGTTGCCATGTGTGGGATGATCCCAGTGTTTCCGTCAAGTGTGTTACTTCAATGCTGATGTCAAATGCACAGGCCCAGGGCTCATGAAGTATACATGCAATAAGACCGCTGAGGATGGAAGCTTATCAATATGCGCACAAGAGCAGCTTGTGTGAAATCCCAAATACACTGATGCATGAAGGAATCTGCCTCTCTGATGCAAGGAAGCTGCTACCGCGGACGTCACATTAACCGGCGTGTCGGTCTCAGGTTGCTTTGTTTTGCTCTCCAGGTGTTAGTGAAACCACACAAATACACACACACACACACACACACACACACACACACACACTAACAGCTGCTGGGGCAGATGTGGTAATGCTGGGATGTGTGCATACTGAGTCACGTCTGGCAAGAGTATATGTGTGTGTCATGACTTTGTGCTTTTTTTTTTTGCTGGGAGGTTCAAAGTCTGGTCGCACATGTGCTGGAAGAGCGGCCAGAACAGTTCGCAAAGAACAAAAATACTGTTGCCGTGGTTGATTTTAAAGGAAAGGTGGATGGAAAATAAGGGCAGAGGGAAAACAGAGATCCCTCATACACGCCAACACGTATGCACACGCACACACACACACACACACACACAAAAGAAATGAGTCATCAGTGAGTATGTGAAAGGGCTTTGAGAGGCTCTAATTGCATCTGATGAGAAATTTAAAAGCGGCTTCTTGCTCAGACAAGGAAGAGGGGGAGGAAGACAGGGTGAAGACGGAAGAAGAAAGAAAGAGTGAAACTCCTACCATTTCCTCAGTTCTTAGAATTAATTTAATTCCATTAACTTCTCAATGTTAAATGGTAGATTGCAATAAATTACATATATGCATATGTTTCCCTCTCAAATAATTAGATGCGAGGAGAATAAAATCTTCTTGAAAATCTTCAAGTGTTTTTCTGAGCGCTGGCATCCACAGTATGTGTGGCTCAATGGTGACATTTGCGTAATTTGAGCGGCGCTTCTCCCCCGCGTCATTAAATTCTCGCCACCAAACCCATTAACACCCATTCTCTCCAGAGAACTCCATTTACGCAATGCTCTGGTGCGGCAGCGTCGAGGTGGCATCACTGCCAAGCGTCTTCGCTCGCCTTGCCTCTCTCCTGGCGCCACAAGCCGAGCCTAATCCCGTGGTACTGTCGACACAGCGAGGAGGGGGGTTCGGGGAAAGAGGGTGGCGCTCGGCAAGGCCATCTGGGTATCCCATCTGCAACACGGTTATGGCTGCGACTCTTTCGTTCTGGCAGCCTGCAGCGAGCGATTACCGACGACAGGCCCTGATGACAGGGGCAACAGGCTCCCCAGACGTCTCGAATGACGCTGAGGCCTGCTAATAATAGGACGGCGTTAAAGACGATGAGCTCAATAACCTGATTATCACCGAAAAGGTGGAGAGAGGAAGGGACAGAGGGAGTGTGGTGGTTTAAAATAGGTTTTGTTTACGCAGGACTGTACAGACATGGCGGTAGATGTAAAAAGTGAGCAGCAGGGACACAACAAACAATCGTGAAAATATTACATTTGTCCACTTCTCACACTTAACTTGCTAATGTGATCTGAGTCAGTGGGAAGCCTCTCTCAAGTGTGTGTAGGAGTGTAGGAAAGTGTTAACTGTATGGTCTAGCCTAAAAAATGCAATTGTTAGACATGATAAAGTGATAGAAGCAGTTTTGTGAGGAATGAGAAAAAGAGAACTAAAGCCAGATGTGTAAATCCCGGCTTCTTTGTCGCCTTCACACAGCTGGTCAATTGCTGTGTGAAGCGGCCATGCTTGTGAAATTATCGCTTTCAAGAAAGTAGCGAATTGTAAAGGTTTGCGGGAGGCGGTTTCAGAAGGTGTTCGACAATCCACCAAGCCCTTTGGTTGAAGCGTACCCATACCTTTTAACCCACTGACGACGAGCGTGTGGAATGGAACTATGAAATAAGAAGCAAGTGTCCTTGTGAAATATGTGTGTAATTGTTTTACTTCTGTGAAAAGTGAGTTTTATCGCATATGTTTATCTGTGACACGGTAAAACACAGTGTGACAATAGCATCAATAAAGAAGAGTTATAAAGTCAGTGAACTTGATCAGTAAAGTCCATATCCAGACCAAGGCTGCAGCAGCAACCTCTGAATGTACTGAATTGAGCAAGAGTGTGAATTTTATTGCTTATGAGTGAGACTTTACTACTACTCATTTGAAATATGTTTTAAAGCTTGAATTCTGCCTGGAACTGCATTTAAAGTGGGATCCTGTAGCTACACTGTATTATTTTGACAATGTAACACTAGAAAAGTTCTTCTCTGCAGAAAGTGTAGGCTGTTTGGATTCAGCTAGAAATCTAGCTTCCAAAAGTTTGCTGATTTTAACTTGAATTCCAATTTTGCCAAAATAGACTTCTTCCTTCTGAATCCTTTTGCTCACTGCTCTTAAGCTTAAGTGACTTTTTCATCTCAAAGTTTCACTTTTGTGCTATGTATGTGAATAAATACCTGTATGGTCAAACAAAGGACTAAAGCACCCTTAAAAACCAAAGGAACCACACTTGGTAAAAACTGTACTTCTGTACTTTCAACATTTAGATAATTTTCTCTCTGACTTCTGAAGAAGCTGCACACACTGACACTCACTGACCTTTGTTCTCCTGAGCCATGCGTAGAGCCTGCAAGGATGTCTGTGGGCTGATCTCTAACTGGCACACCAGCACTTTTGCATGGCTGATGGCTGGAAGAGCTTTCTGCAGCTCCTCACCGCCCAGCAGCATGTTGGCACCGGCTACGATCACAATGGCATTCTCACCTGCCCGGGACACCAGAAGAGACGTGTGAGGATACAACAGCCGCTGTATGATAACTTTGAGAATCCATGGGACCTCTCTAGGCCAAAAATAGGGCTAAACTGGGCATACATGATGTGAGAAACTGTGCTGACTTACTGTACATAGTATTTTTATACTATGACAGAAGGGCAATAAAACTACTGACATTTAGCGTGACAAAATATGTAATGTCTAATGTCTAATGACTTCAATAGTCAAGTTTTCACCAAATTGTTGCAAAAAATTTTAACAGAATTTTATTAGATATTAGAAATTGGGCGCATCAAGAAATCAGCTAGTGGTGCTAATTCTCTAGTCAACGCCATTTAACCATTGCAGAAGACAAGAAAATGTATTTACGGGGGCACCAGATAAACCTTAAATGGTGGAAAACATGGTGAAAATATTGTCTGTATGTTGATTTGAGGAAAGTTCCAGCCTTCTCCTCGCACCACAGATTTCTGATCTTTATGTCCACTGCAATTTTTTTGTCTCCTCAGTGGAGCTAAAGCTTGAGTGACATATAAGTCATATGCTTAATTTATGTCATGATTTATTCGCTAAGTCTGTTTCCATTGCACGTTGTTACATCTTACTTTTACCTTTACACCGAGTTTTCCACCTCAGCCATGTGTAAGCTTGAAAGCGTTATTTTATCTTTTTTTCCCTGACATTTTCACTCTTTTTTTTTTAAATGTGCAAATTGAAAACACAGGTGGATGGAAATGCAGTTAATGACACTTTCCAATAACCCACGCCATCTGACTTTCAGGTGCTTGTTGAAATGCCTTTAAACATACACTCAAATTGGTCATACATTGTAAAATTCAAAAATGCTTCAAACAAATCCAATTTTAAACACATAAACCCAACTGTTTAGATATGGATCACTTTGGTTTGTTTTTCTCCTTGAACATTTATTTTCATCAATAAAGGAAATAGCTTAACACTTCTTAATTAATTTACCTTTTCCCATGAATGCAAAATGGCATGCACATGGTGTTTTATAGGTTTTTATTTTGTAATTGTAATCTCTCAATTAACCACTTTCAGTTAGACCTCTGTGTTTCCAAACAATAAATTTATCCGTGAGGGCATCCACACGTCATGGGAGTTTTACATCACCTGACTGTATCTGCTACATGACAGAAATTGCTATCCATGTGGAAAGCCTTGGATTGTAGTAGATTGGAAACTGTGGATACTCAGCATGCTTTGGCGCACTTAAGCATTTATATGTGACCGTGTTTGTGTATATCCGGTGATTACAGTCACTTGAGCAGTGGTGAGTCAATGGAGGTACTGAATGCATGGGTGTACAGTGTGTGGGTGTGTGTAGTAGCGAGAAAAGAGTGCGTCGACAGCACACAACCACTCTTTCGTTGCACACGCACGAAACCTTTTCTACAACTCAAAGAGCTTTTAGGATCTCAGCAGGGTGGTATGGGCTAGCGGCAAAAGCATTTACCTGCGTCGTTGACAATGATGGAAGCGGCTCCTGTGGCTGCGTCAGAGGTCTGCCCTACAAGGTCTGAGACAGAGAGAAAAGATGAAAGGTGCAAAACAGAGTTTAAAAGCATCCATTATTTGTCTTTCCTGCTAAAGGATGTGTGTTGCTTTTCTTTCTTGACAGCATAGCCAAAGAAATTAGACCAACTTCAAATCAATCAAACACACGTATAAAAAACTAAATATAACCATAGTAACCACTACTAATTACTTTAAGTACAATTTGGCTGAGCTTCCTGGTTTTTGGCAATGAAGCAACAAACATCTGGAGTTTGAAACAAACAAATCCAAATGGTTTAACAAGCTTTGGCAACTAAAAAGAATTGACAAAATACAGACTAAAAAAAACCCATTGCTCTGAATGTGAACATTTTGCCATGCAGCATTGCAATGGCAACCAATTTGGCATGTAATGCAAACAACCCTCAGTCTTACCTGTGTGTACACCATTGTTCTTGAAATTCTGGATGTAATTGTCTCCAAAGAAGTCTTTACCAACCTAGAAAAGATTGAAGGCAAAACGATAACAACAAAGAGAGTGTCAAGCGGGGTCAGACTTGGTTAGCGGCAACTTTTGAAAAGTGGTGTACTCAAACCTCAGTTGGGTTGGATTTTCGTGTGCCCTGCCAGCATACTGGCATGGTGCCGCCGCCGAAAATGTGCAAAAACGAACACACAAAGTCAACAAACGCACACACGCGCAAACACATGACCAGCTGCGCCAAGCCTTCAAGACACGGTAACCCCGCCTTCACGCCTCTTCATGCCCACCTCGCTTTCGTTTTCTTTCTCTCTCCTTCCCCTCTACCCCTGATCCGCACAGGGATGTCCACATCTGTAGCTACTTTGGGTTGAGGAAGGGGTCCCCACCTTGGCCCGAGGCGCCTACTTCGAACCCACGCTTTCCAAAAAACGTGCCAAAACGCGGGCACTTCTAGCTGGCTGTGATAGTGGGTTGGGCTGGTATTGGCTGCTTGGCCCCGATCTCTTTGAAGAGCGGCCTTCCGTCTTGGATGTGTTTGACAAGCCCGGGTGTCTATTTTTGGGTTCTCCCCATGCCCGGAGAGCTCCTCCCGCACTGGGTTGTTATCGATCGGGCCTCTTTGTTCTGAGAGAGGTGGGGCTTCGGTGCTTTAGTGCTCAGGTTATAAGGCCACACTGAGCTTACTGATTGGAGACTCAGGGTTGTATGGTATGGGAATAGGCTTGTTCGAAGGCGCGCAAGCGTGGGTGGGCGTATGCATGCGGTATTGTATTGATCAAAACAAAATGAGGCATGAAGAGTTGATGCGGTGAAATGACTGAAGTGTGAACGAGGCTTTAAGGTTTCTGGGAGTTGTTAACTAGTTGGTGGACTATGGTAGCTGAGGGCTCATTATCTGTACTGAGGAAAATGTGGATGAGCCAAAGGTTGGACAAGCAAAATAACTTTTTTTTTTACTGACATCCACACATTCATGCTAAGACCTACAGCACAGCAGCAGTGTACAACAAACTTGATTCTGGGGTCATACCATGCCGACCATAGCAGTTTTGGCTCCCAGTCTTGCAGCCTGTATGCACTGGTTGGCCCCTTTCCCTCCGAAGCCGATGGAGAACTTGTGACCATGGATGGTTTCCCCGGCTTTGGGTAGCCTTGGTGCTTGGCTGAGGGAAAAGACAGGTAATGAGCACAATTTTAAGAGTACACAGTCTCATTCAAAAGAACTAAGGGAAAGAAGGGATTTAGGAGATTAAAAGTTTCCTCTTCTTTAAAGGAATACCTCGCTTAGATTTTGAATGAATGGAGCATCGGAAACTTTTTTTGTGAGTCTTTTCCCCCATTTTCCATTGTTAAACAGTTCTAAACTCAGACAGAACATTGCGATTGCTTCATCATTCCAAAATGCACTCTAGTTATTTTACCTAGACATTCAGTCAGATATGCTCATGCAAGAGTCTCCAAATTTGCTAATGATGTAACCAGCAAAACCCATAGATGTCTCAAACTGACACTGGCCACACCGCTAATGTCTGACTCATCAGGATTGAGTAAAGTCCCACCCCTCCCCTCACGGTTGATATGCCACAGGTGGTTGCCTTCGGGAGGAGCTGCTCCCTGGTTCCTCCAAACACAGAGCCAGGGTGGTGCTGAGTAACATGGGAGAGAGACAACAGACAGCTTCATACTGTACGTCAGGATGCTGTGGTCTGGCCCTGGGTCAGAGCTGCCTGGGGCCAAAGGGTTTGCGGATGGCAAAATGTTGTCATAAACTTGTTTTTCCCCCTGTTGTTGCACTTTTTTATACTTGTGTGTGCGTGTTAGTGTGTTTGTGGCAGGTGTGCTATTACAGTAAGTTCACTCAATCCCAGGATTTCCAGTAAGTGAGACGCTGGTGGCAAACACTGGAGGTTGTTATAACTGCTGCTGCTTTTGCACCAGCGTGTGAAAACACAAAAATGCCAAAGGCTATAACAGGATGTAGGGTCAGTGAGGCTAAAATGTGGTGAGAAGCAAATGGAACAAAGGATGAACACATGTAAATACACAAGCGTACACACCTCTCCTCAACAAGCACATTACCTATTCTACTTGGTGTAGCAGTCTTAGGAAATTTTTCCCACCTGTGTCACTGCTGTGTGACTTTTGCTGGAAAACGTCATCCTTGCTTACCAACTCCAATCTACACATTGATTTAAATATAATGCAGATTGTGTTCTGTTGGGGGAAAGCGTTGTATAATGGTTACTACTTCCATATATACTTTATATCACTAATGTTAAAAGCCATAGCACGTGGGCTAAAACCAGTAAACAGGCCCGGGACAGAAAAAAAAAATCACATGGACAAAAACAATGCTTCATAAATAGAAGATAATACATATATCTGAAAACGGAACAAAAATATCTTACAAGGATCCAGCACAGATTTTACAAAAATACATCCCTCACAGAATGTCTACTGTGATAAACCAGCATCTTGTCCTGGGTGTACCCGGCCTCTTGCTCAATGCTTGTCTATCATAAAAGACAAAACAAAATGCCGCTACCATATCTGTATGGTAAATACGACTAGCCGTTAGCTTAGCGTAGCACAAAGACTGGAAACAGGGTGAAACAGCTAGCGTGGCTCTGTCCAAAAATACACTACCTTTGAATATCACTAATTAACATGTTATATCTCATTTGAGGCTGTGTTTCAGGAGGTAGAGTGGTTTCAGGAGGTTGGTGGTTTGAACCCTGGCTCCTCTGCAGGTGGAAAATTCCTTGAGCAAGGTACTAAACCCCAAATTGCTCCCAATGGTTGTGCCATCAGTGTAAGTGTGTGAGTGTGTATGAATGATAGTTCCATTCTGATATGCAGTTGGCTCCTTGAATGGCAGCCACTGCCATCAGTGTATGAATGGGTGAATGTGACACGTAGTGTAAAGCGCTTTGAGTGGTTAGAAGTCAAGAAAGGAAAAATATAAGTGCAGTCCATTTACCATTTAATCTGTCACTGTGAGGCTAGCAGGCTCTCAGTGATGGCCAAACTGTCCAAAGACTGGGAAAGACATAGTTTGGCACTTAACCACCCGTAAAACCACAATTTGTCGTTTCTACACACCTAGGTTTTTGCACAGATTAAACAAATGAAATATATCATGATAATTAGTGAGTTTTAGCGGTAGCTTTTGTTAGCTTTGAACCCAGCCAGGCGAGCTGTTTTCCTGTGTCAGTCTTTGTGCTATGCTAAGCTAACTGGCAACTGGCGATGATTCCTAATACAGCATACAGCATATGAGAGTGGTATTGATCTTCTCATGTAAACTTTAGTTCTGAACCATTTGCTTAGTTGGTGTTTGGCCTCCCTGCTATGCACCATCACTGGGCTATATTGGTCATCAGTACATATACTTCTTTGTCTTCTGTTTTAGATTTGGGGGATCTTCTTACATACTTCAAACTCATTTTTGAGTAGAGGATCAGAGTTGCTTAGGAAGGAGTAGTACACTTTTAGAAAATATGCTTATTCACTTTCTCAGTTTTCCCAGATTAATTTTAGATGAGAATACAGATACCACTGATGTTTTGCCTGTACGTTTTATATGGAGCGAGAGCCAGTAGACGGTTAGCTTAGCTTAGCATAAAGACTGGAAACAAAGAGAAACAGCAAGCCTGGCTCCGTCCAAAGTTAAAAACATTACCTACCAACATCTCTAAAGCTCACCAACTACCACATACATCTTGTTTGTTTAAAGTAACCTAATTGTGGCTCAAACTTAATACTCTAAGATATGAAAGTGGCATCCATCTTTGCATTTAACGCTCAACAATTATATTTCAAAAAGGTTTTTTTTAGTGATTTTTATATTCAAACGTATTTCTCACAGTAATACTGAATATTTCAGGTAGTGCCCAGAGACATTTTCTGTCAGAAGGATCCTCTGTGTTATAAACATCTTTTTGTTTTTTGGCTAAATGGTGTAGGTATCCATTCACCGTGATAATCTGTTTGATGGAATCAAGTTCTACTTTATCTAGTAGCTTATTCCAGTTCCTGTGCTTGACTAGTTCTTTCTTTAGTGCAGGGCACGATGCTAGAAAACGGTCTGATAAGAAGGCTATTTGTCATTTATCTGTGTCTGTCACACACAGGTCACAAACCAATGTTCTGCCTCCCTGTTTTATAAGAATACCCAGGACACTGACTTGTTGTGTCATATTTGATCTTACCATTTAAGTGCTCATGACATTTATTGAGATATTAAACAATGAGCCCAACCTTTCTAAATTATAAAAACACTGTAAACATAACATTTGGCCGACAGCCACCTGAAGCTGGATAACTGACAGGTAAGATAAACAGATTTCCAAATTCTTAAATAAACCCACCCACGCCTCCTCATGCCCAGAGAGACACTTGGCTATTGTTGTCTGTGGTGAGTGCACCAAACAAACAGGGCACTTATGTGCTAAAGTGCAACCTCAGTGCGTTTTCTCCCATGGAACCAAAAGGCCAAAGCAGGTGTTCAGTGACGTGGAGTGTTTGCTTTGAGGCTGGCTCCCATTTCCCTCTCCTCCGTCTCTATTAAAGTCATTCCTCAGCTGGCGGTGAGCAACAGGAGGAAGTAAACTTGGACAAAAACAAATTGAAATGCTGTTTCCCAAAGTTTGAACCAGAGCTTGTCTTTCCAGTTCCAAACACAACCTCCAAAGATAACTTACCACATGCAATATAAGATACACAGGGTGAGCTCAAGCTTTAGCTTGTATTAAACAAACTTTATAAAGTGACTGAATGTAATTCAGTGTGGATATGGAGTGTGGATATTACATGGTAGTACTAAACACAGAGGCCATTTACATTCAGTGCAGTAACCTTCAGCTCATATTGTGCCTCAGACAAGAAGTCATTCAAGCCTATGCATCACTGAGAGGAGACCTTTTTGTTGTATTTTCCTTGTCCCTTTAGCTGAAGTTCCGGTAAATCAGAACAGGTTGAGCAATGGGAGCATACCTTACATGGACACAGTGAGCTGCTTTGCTAACAAGAGGTGCAGTGTCGGAGTATGGTGTGGGCGTTTATTTTTGTGTGGTCAGACCATTTGTTGGAGTCACGTGCATGTTGCTATTATTCAGAAACGGCTTATATCAGTGGATATAATAAGGCACTTATCAACCAGTGTCTGAATTGGTGGGTGTTTATAGAAACACAGCATTGTTTTATGTTTACTTACATAAGAAACTGCCAGACAGATCTCTGCAAAAACAGAAACACCTGTAATACGGGTCGCCAGCAAAAAAGGAATTTTGGTAAAGGGCTTCATCCACTTTCTGTAATAAAACATCTAAAAGGAAAAATCCTATCAGATGGGCGACCCTGGGACAAAATCAGTTTAGGGGTCCTTGATGTGAAAAAGTTTGAACCACTGCTCTGAGCTATCTCAGTTAGTAATTATTTAAATTACATCTACTACAGTAATAATGATCACTAGCTATTTTCATGAATATTAATTCATCATTAGTAATTTCATGTTTCTAGAGCTCATGGTATCATTTCCAAATTTGAATTTGAATTTAGTGAAGGATAGCACCTTGAGATGCAGCATCTCATTTTCAAGGGAGTCCTATAACACAAGTACATAATGAAAAAATACAAAACAGAACATTCCAAAACTACATATATTATACATTCAAAAATACAGACCCACTCCCGCCCACACCCAACAACCAACACCCTCTGTGAATGCTAAGAAAAATAACAAGTTAAAACAATCCTATAACTAACTATATCTAACATTCAACCCAAAAACAAATCAAATTATAAATTACTCCGTATGTAAGCCAAATGTATAACAAACCAACATAGTTACCTGATAGCATTATTAGCATGAACATCCAGTTTTAAGAGACAGAGCTAAAGACGACAAGAAGCAGCAAAAAGTGCTGATAAATCTTAGGGTAGGATGAAGATTATTCCAATCACATGGTGCTTTATATTGGAATGATTTCCATCCAGCTACAATAAAAGTTCTTGGTACAATAAAAAAGGGTTGTTGCATCTGTCTGAGTGGATATGTAACCCTACAAGGAACTAAAAATTATGGAGTATGGAGGACTTTTAAATTAAACAAATTTGAAAATAAACTTTATCCAGTGAAATTCCCTTCTTGCTTTAGGCTGTAATCAGTTAAGTGACTCATACACAGGGAAGTGATGTGTGTTAAATGGACATCTCATGACAAATCTACAAAGAAAATTAAAAACAACAACAAGAGGCCTAAGGTCAGTGATGTTCATATAGATGATATCAGCATAATCAATAATCAGTACTGTCTTTGTTTTATTCGACTAACTGTCCAAAACCCAAAGATAGTCACTTTACTATCATAGAAGAGAAGGAAAACCAGAATATATTCACATTTGAGTAGCTGGAACATGTACATTTTGACTGAAAAATTATCAGTCAAAACTATTGTAGATTCATTTGCTGTCTATAAACTAATCAATTCATTCACTAAACGTTTACTTACCACACTTACAGCTGGGGCTCAAATGTGTGAGTCTGGGCTTGAGATTAACTCTAATAAAAACACTACATAAAGGTGTGTTAACTGTTTTGAACAGTCTTGTGATACATTGAGGATCTGCGCTGTAATTTGGGAAACTCAGCAGGTGGAAAGTGTCTCCACTCAGTAAATTGTGGCAGTAGGGGGCACTGTATGGCTTTGACAATAGGTTAAAAACTTGAGAGGCTCTGCTCTTCTTCTTTGTGCACTGCATATAGTAGACAATTAAGTATAACTTTTACAAAAAAGGACCATAGCATGCTCTTCAGTCTGACTAATACATTTGTAACAAAACACCGCAGAGATCTGTGTCACAGTTGTGTGTTTGAAAGGTAAGACAGAAGCAGAGAGAGATGTGAGTGTGTGTGTGCCTCCGCTGTCTGTCAGTTAATTGTACTGCCACCCAAACACTGGCTGTTCAAGACAACTGGATTTCTAACTTCAAAGCCATGCATATCACTTTGAAGGGCTGCAAATGTATTCCAACTACCCTCCCCTAGCCGCATTCTGACCTCCATCCAAAAAGCCAAAACCCCACACACACACACACACACACACACTCCAAAAAACAGGCCATTTCCCGTTAGCTTATTAGGGTCCTAATTGACAACTCCTGCCCTTCAAAGCAAAAAGTCACTGGTTGAATTGCTAATGAGCAACAAAATAAATACTTGCCCAAAAAAAGGGCATATGTTTTTGATAAGTGAGGACTTGTGGGTGACAACTAAAATGTGACAACTTGAATTGGAGTGGGTACTCTCTAGAATGCCATGAAACTTTTCTCCTACTAGCACAGACTGTGGTTGTTTATTCAGATCTCCATTTGCTGGCAGCCAGGTGACAGTTATTATTCCTGGGTATCACATAAAAATATAACACAAGCTGTAAGAAAAACATGTTGCACAAGCTCAAACAACACGTTGGCTGAAGCTCATGAACTTGACATATACACTGTTTACTTTATCTTTTGAGATTGTGTCATTCCTCACAAAGGTTATGGTAAATGAGGGTGACAAATTGTTTTCAACTAACCCATTGTGCTGGAGTTGATGACTAAACATTTGTGGGAATGCATCCTACTTGGCTCAACAAATCTCACCACGTATGAGGATGATGCAACACTGACATTTCAGTAAGCAGTAATTATACCAGATCATCTACCATGGGATGGTCACACCTTCATCATCTGTCAATGTAGTAGTGTAACAATCTGCTGGAGTAGTGTATCAATTGTAATACCTTAGAACAGCAGTCGATTTGTTTAAAATTTTTAAAAAATGATCTGTTTTTCAGGCAGAAAATGTGGACAAATGTCTCTGTATTTAATCTGAGGTCTGCTTACTATCATTGACTCATGGTCTAAAAGCTGTTGGACCACCACTCTTACCAGGGATGTTCTCTGCAACATTTTGGGCTTAGGACAAAGGCAATGGCATTATCTAAGTTTAGTTTACTTCCTCAATTCTTATGTAGACAGGACTGTGCAGTCCATTTCAAGCCATGATGGAAAACCGCCATCATCCCTTATGCCATATTTTCCACAAGCCTGCACGTCAAAATAAAATCCCTAAAGGAAAACGGTGGTTGTGGTGGTTAATAATAATAAAGGGAAATGTGTTTTAAGCAAAGACAGTTAAACATTTCCAAAGCTACACCCCCTATGTTACTGTTGCTACGCCTGTCAGCTTTCCATTCTTGTGCAATGATAGCAAATATGCCACCCAAAAATCTTTGTAATTTGTGAAGCCATGGGTCATTGATTTTAGACAGATGTACACAAAAAGCAAGATTCTCATTTCTACCTCTTACTGTTCATTTTCTCTTGCAGGCAGAGCTGACCAGCTGTAGCTAGCTAATTAAGCTAACATTAGTTGGTTGACATCACTGTCTCTGGCTGACTTCATCAACATAGAAGACATTGAAATAAAGAAACAGCACTGTTTTTGTAATGTGGCGTAGAGCCAGTCCTATAGTACTAGTACGACAAAGAAAACTGTATCCGACTCCTTGTATTCTAACATAACCCTATTTAGCTGTTTATTTGTTCATTTTTTCAAATGTTACTGAAAGGAAAGACTTTTAGGATAAGGACTAACAGATGTTTTTGGCAAACGTAAGTCTGTAACGTTGGCTGTGCTTTCTAAAGTACAACGTCCCTAAATACAATAAAAAAGGATAGAGCTGCTAATGTTACCCTTCACTATGACAGTCGCTGGACCAGCTTATATTATATAGTATACTGTCTGCTAGTCACGAACCAGGCATTTTTTAACATAACCTGTAACCCCGCACACTAATGTAGTTAGTTAATGACGTGTGTCAGCAAGTAACACTCGGTTACTCCTGCAGGTAGTACGCTAGTTAGCTGCACATGCTAATGATTGCAGCTGATAAACACGTTCTTCTCTTCTCTTGTCACAGGTTACTATCTTAGCGTGGACGTTATTAGTGACCACTTTAACTAAAGAGTGATTTTCCTTCTTGGACTATTTTGAAGATTAATTGACAAGTTTGAATAATTTTCAAAGAAAAAAAAATCAAGATTATTTGATCCCTACAGAAACTGGAGGCATCCATCCATTCAAATATTTCCTGTGATAACAGGATAATTTTCTCGTGATCTTGAGATAATGGTAGTTTAATACGGGGGCTGGCTGGTGCGTTTCTTCATGATAATTTCAGAGAGGTTTTCAGCTTCACTGGTTAGCTCAGTTGGTGGAGCGCAGGACTCACAGTGAAAGGGTTGTGTGTTAAATCCTCACTTAGGACTTTCTTATTGATCGTCTTCAACAAAGTTCTTAAGAAGCGACTCTTTCACATGCTCACAATAAAACACATGCTGGAGTGTGTGTCTCCCGGCAATTGGCCCACAATCATCAACCTATGGACTTTTCATGGACACATTTCCTGACGGCTATTTCGGAACCTTTGAAATAGTCGTTGGGAAATGTGTGATTGGATTCCCCTGAATCTCTTCATACAACTTTGTTGAAGAGGATAACAAAAACACACAAAAGAAGAAAAAAATTAATCATTGAGAGTGGGAGTTGAACATGCATTCCTTGAGTTACGAGTACTGAGCTCAACCAACTGAGCTAACCAGTGTGACTGGATATTTCACTGAAATTATCCTAAAGAAACACACCTGCAGACCCCTGTATTTAGCTATGATTTGTTATCTCGAGATCACGAGAAAATTATCCTGTTATCACGGGAAAATGGAGAAAAAAAAATTGAATGTATGATGGCTTCGGGCTTCTGTAGAACCCAGCTTCTTAAATGTGAATGTTTTTGGGTTTCTTCACTCCGCTATGACAGCAAATTTTTTGGACCAAACAACTAATCAATTAATTAAAAAAATAATCAACAGATTAGTCAACTATGCAATTGCAGCCCTATTCTCTTGGACTGTTTCATTTGAAGAACTTTTAGAGGCCCAAAGAGGTGAAGGTGTCACAAGGAAAGCCATACATTAGAGTTATAAAGTCAGAATAAGTAAAAAATAATTTATTGTAAAACATATTTTTCTTTTTTATTATCATCTTGTGGCTCTTTATCTCCCTGGGTGGGGATGACTGGATAGGAACAGTCCTATAATTATTTTTGAATACTGATCTAAATGCTATAAAATAAGTTGTTTTAAACTTTTCTGAGATTATTCTATACACAGATGATTACACATTTCAAACATATTTAATGGACTTCTAAAATATTAAACATTTACATATTTACTCTCCAAAACCCACAAGTGTGTTAAGCAAAGACACAATTATGAAATTTTAAAATTATGTCCTAATATGGTCATGAAAATGTGCCCGATGTGCTGCTTCCTGTTGGGCCCACCTGAGGAAGCAGAGGAGTATCCTGAACCCAGATTTAGCTAAGAGATCTTGTTCTCAGCCTTCTCACAAAATAAAAGGTTTCTTTATGGTAATTTCAAGAAGCGCACAGATTACTGATACAACTTGATTCATTACCTAGTGATTTAGTAGACTGAGTGAAGTAAGGTCAAAGTTTACTCACCTCACCAAGTCAGTCATACAGGAGCCAACCACCATCACATCAAAAGCCTCTTCAGTCATGATCTGATTGAGACATACATTTGTGTTATTTTTATAGTAACAACACTCATTTCTGGACGTGAAATATCTTGAAGACTCTTCCATTGAATTACAAGTTGGTTATTAAGGAGATTCTTCAATTTCTCTACATTCGTCCAGCCTTTCCAGTATACACTATTCAAAAACAAGGACAAAATCTAAAGCATAGCGGACCCCCTTAGGGGCATATCAGGCAAAATATGTAAACTACTTTCCCATCAGCCTCCAACAAAAATCATTTGATATTATTTATCTCCCGCATTAGCATGAGCTTGACTGAAACAAGGAAGAAGGTAAAAATAGAGCATTCATCGCTGGCTGAGTTGGATAGGTTCCAATATTATTGGGGGTGGGGGAGGGGGGTTTCACTCCTATACCACGTGAATGCACCGCAACCCAGCAAAGTCTATAATTAATTCAATCCTCGGCTTGTATCAGAGCTAATGCTAGTTTGTTAATCTCTTCAAATCTCTGCCTAGGCTGTGGAAGACTTGGAAAGCCTGGCCGCTGGCTGCAGGATGGCTCAATTCTCTCTCCCACATCTTGCAGTATATTGTCTTCCCTAGGCAGGCATGAAAAGGTAGCCTAGAACCCTCCACAGTTCCACTGCAGGACAATATTATGAGATCTGCATTGTCCGACCACTTGAAACAGCATGAAACACTTAAAATTCTCCCTCTCTTGTTGAAATTGAGGCTGAATTATCCTACAGTAGCCGACCTACCTGAATAAGTGTAGTGTTGTAGACACAGCTTAATGTAAAAGGTGATTACCCATAAACTTTAGTTTTATAAAAAGGTTCCACTCAGTCTCAGGCGAGACCATTTGTATATAAATAATGAATTAAGAAATGATTTGTGAGTTGACACACATTTTTGGGACTTGAGCAAAGCATGCTCTCTAAAGACAGCAATCATACGTTTAAACAGTTTAGTCTAAATGCAAATCAAAGTTGCACACAGTGGGTTTAACAACATAAATTGAGCTATAAGTGAAATCTCAAAGAAAAAGTTGTTGGACTATAAAAAAAAAACTTGTAAGATTACATATTTTGCCTATGTCTGGTGTGGCAGTCAAGACTTAACAGGATAATGATTGTTATTACAATGATATGACCATTTATGTTTAAAAATGCTTTTCAGTTCAAGTTTTGATAATGACTATAATCACCACAATATTTAGTTTTACTCCCACCCCCAAAACATGTACACACACACACACACACACAAAGCTTGTAAATGCCTCTTTTTTATATTCGCAGTGACATATTTTTCTAACCATGTAACACTGAAAAGACAACTGTAGCTGAATGTTGAACTAAAAAGGCACCCCTTCATGTAATTTACTGATTTACACTAGTAATGGTTGGATGATAACCAACTAAACATATTTTACTGCTGTTTCTAATGGATCCTGAATTATTCTTATTCATTCTTTATCCCCATGATGGTGGAATATTCCTACTGCTTTCCCATAGAAACACCACTGGTCTTGCTGAGAGTACTGAGGGAATGTCTATGCTTTTGTACTCATCTTTTGTTTTTATTTTCTAGTTAGATTTGTTGTATTTGTACACGACAAACAATTTCACGTGTCATTTCACATGAATACTAATGTTTTTCAGTCTGTGAGGTGTACTGATGGGCTACAATAAATGCAGGAAAATAAATGCGCAACAGCCGTCCACCCCTCAAGTCTGTGGTATGGTTGGATACATATTTCTCATTTCTAAGAAATCAGAGAGTCATATACTTAAAATTCCATGTGATGTGAGTGTAATAGCATTTATTTCTGTTAAATTAATAAACCTAATGTATTAGAGATTACTTGTGTTATATAGACTGTTATGTATAACTGTTACACGGATATATATTTGTATATAAGAATAATTACACACAAACCTAAGTTAAGTACTTAGGTTAGTACTTACTCACTCATGCACTTAAGTGGGTGCACTTGCTTAAGTATAGATAATACTGTATGGATGATTTGAATACAAATCCTTATTGTCCAAATAAGTAGAGTATGTCTCTACTTACTTACTACTTACTCTAATGTCAAGATACCAGTTTGTCATGTCGACCAAGCAACGGAATTCAGAGACTGTTGTGCCCACATCATTACAAAGACCTGCCCCATCAACATCCCGGATCATGCACTCGGCAGGTGGTCCATGTCCCAAGCTGTCAGCGCAAGACTCCGGTTGGATGAGGGGGAGTGGACTCTGTCAGTCAGACTGCTTATTGTGAAGATGAATTTTAATTTTAACTTCATTCATGTTATCATGGTTGCTGCTTTACATTCACCCCTGATGCAAATTCAAAAATTCACTGTGGAATATTCGAGTGTATTTGAGTATGTATGTAAAATAAATAACTGTATACATTGGTCTATTTTATTTTATATGTTGCCATATTTTAACATAGGCCTACACATAATTATATGTTGTGTGTTTAGCACGAAGGAACTACAAATTTCATTTCGTTATGTAGCCTTCTGCTGTATAATGACTAATAAACAACCTTGTACCTTGTCCCTTGGAAAGCAACAACTTGTGTAGCTAAACATTCTTTCCAACTCTGTAAATGTAGGAGCATTGTGGAATAAATCGCCAAAAAAATCAAAGAAAATATGACCCTGCTTAATTTGACGAACGCTTAAGTCAGATCAAGTGTGCTGAGAAATGTGACACAATAATTACCTTGCATTCAAACGTGTTCTTGCAGAGTGGGCTTATCGACACCCAACACAGAAAAGTGACGGTGCACAGAATGACAGCTGCCCAACGTTAAAAATAATGCCAGCCTTATTGTTGTCACTGAATAAATGAGCACGCATATAGTGTTACTTAAAATTATTTAGGTACAATTCTGTTTAACGAAACATACTTGACGCGTAACATACCAGCGAGAAATTTGGCTCTGGCTTTGAAAACTCGCAAAACGCTCATTGTGTCAACAGGCATTTTTACAGACGTCTAAGCGCGGGGCTATCAAAAAAGGACCCAAACAACATGTCCCGGAAATTTTAAGAGCATGAAGTAAACATTGGCGTTAACGCTTAAATTATCTGACTTCCGGCTCTTTCAGGTACTCTCACTCAAACCGCATGTTGTATTTAAAATGAACAATAATGAACAGGTCCTTTTTCGAGTAGGCTAATCGTTCAGCTTGCGGCAAATTGACTCGGTACTGTGTTAAGCTAACATTGGCTAACGACACCAAGCTAACGAGTATTTACAGTACACCCTGACAGACAATCTGGCGGACAGACTCACCCCCTTCTGAACCACCGAATTAACAGTTAACACTAACCAAGAGGTACGACATAAACTTTGTACTATATTATGGTTCCCACGCAGTGTGACAAGTCTAAACGGCAGTTAAGATGGAGAGGGGTTACCAGTGTCACATTGTCAACACTGCTAACGTTACATTTGTTTTCCTGTGACACCTCTTGGCCTTTAACATAGTTTTATTATTGTGCAACATTAAGGAACACTGAGCTGGATAAACGTATGTTTGAGGTTGTCGCTAAAACATATTTTCTCCGAATAAGTTGCGGCAGGAAGTGCATCGTGGAAGAGCAAACGGGTTCTGACGCGCATACAAAACTGTCCCCGACACCAGGAAATGACAGCTAAAAATGACCGTGTCACCTACGTGATGTGGCCCACGTCCTTTGAATCAACAAAGCAAATACATGCATTTCCTTTTGTTGTTGTTGTTGTTGTTGTGTTTTTTTTACATAATATTATTTCAATAAATTACGTCAAAGCATTACCGTAAAGTTCTGCTGTATCTCCGCAGACTCCTCAGACTTGATACAATGAACAACATGTCCCCTGAGGTTGCACTGCACCGGATCTCACCGGAGTTGCGGCCCTTGCTGTGCAGTGTGGTGCGGAACGGCCGTGTAGGACTCGACTCCACAAACTGTCTCCGTGTCACAGACCTCAAAACTGGGTGAGGAGTAGTGTTGGACCATAAGTGTCGTATGTGAAGCACAGGCTCCATTCAGTCTCCCTTGCACTGCAGTGATGCTGCATTCAAATAACTTGACATGATATGTTTTTTCCGCATGAGCTCAGTCTTACACACATAATCCACATCTAAACATTCATAATGAGTCATAATCAGAATATGACCCAGGTGGTTGCTATTGATGGCAAAATGTTAAGAAAATTGCATAAAGTTGAAGATTTTTATTTTAAAGACTGTTCCTAAGCAAAGCAAATAAATCTGGATGATCTTTTAGTCGCCCTAACATCTCAGCATTTTTCAACTATCTTCAACTTAAAGGTAAACTATATTACTATTTTCTAAGTATCAATATCTGTAATTTACATGTCATAGTTGTGTCACTTTTATATGATAGTAGCATCTGTCAAATTATTTTGACGTCACTATATTGTTATTTTTTGGGAAATTAGACAGTGAAAATGGTGCATTCTATATGTTGTTCACATATTATTTGATACCGCCGCAACTGTGTGCTAAAGGTGGAAAATTAACCCGACGGTGGCTTTAATGGCAAAGGCTAACTTCAAATTAAATTGTCATTTTAACTGAAATCAACATGTGATAGAGATATAAATACTTTTGGTGAATGAATTGTACAAATATTTAGTGTGAATCAGGCCACATTACACATCATGTCTTGAGGGTAGAATAAGAAAATACTATTCAGCAGTTACTATTATTGTTTTTTTGTTCAGTGTAGGATCCCTCAGATTTCTGACATGCCGCATGGTAACTACCATCTCCCTCAGAAGTACATCTTTATTTATTTATTCATAACTTCACATTTCATGAGTTCTAACTAATGTAATCCTCACCAAGTACATGCAGGTTAAGTGAGATGGGGAAACAATGGCATTACCTAAGACCTATGATAGTTGACAGATTTGGAAAAGTATTAACAAGTTTGGGTTGATACATTTCACCATCAAATAGCTCCATGTTATTCTCATTTAAGGTGATTGCAGCATGAGAGGAGGGACTCAACAGCCAATTGGCATTTAATCAGATAAGCAGCTGGATATCACTTGGATGCAATGAGTGGTTTCAGCTTTGAGGCCTTATTCATGAAGTTTGAGTTCTGTCAGCTTGGCAGGATTATGTCTCTACCCGTTGGTGTTTGCACAACACTGGCGTGGTCAATTTTATGTCTTATTCGATAAGACAAAGTCACATCAATCAAAACTGAAATCTGCCAGTCTGATGTCAACTTATTTGCTTGTTTGTCCTCAATTAATGGTTTAAAAGTTTATTGAACTAAATACAGATTATGGGGTTAGATCTGCGCCAAAAAGACAGAAACCTCTGTTTTCAACAGGACTTAAAGTGACAGATGTGTAAAAAGCATCTGACATAAAAAGACAGTGTGAGCTAGGGTTGGGCAATGTCTACAAAATTTCCATCTGACGATGTCTACCTTGAAACATCGGGATGGACAATGAAATATGGGGCGCAGGCACACGTACGGGTGGGTGGGGGGATAGTGAGCGGTCTCTTTATGTCCATGTGTTCACTCGCATAGACTTCATTTGGTTAGATTTTGGTTTCGGTTGTTTGACAGGCTGTGTCATTAACAAGCCAACAAGCGGCTCACCTGCTGCCATGACAACGGATCCCAGGTGGAAAAATATGAAACAAAAGACGAGTTCTGTGTCTTTTAGGCAACTTTATAAAACTAGGGCTGTCGCGACAACCCTAATTGAAATACCAGGCTAATGATCAAACCTACCGTGAAGGATGGCAAACACCGCAACAACCGCAATGTTCATACTTTACACTTCAGGGCATGTTAAATTAATAAATGAGTGCTTCAAAGTTCCACAACTGTAACAACCTCTATAATGGTTCAAGGATGGATCACCATGGGCTGTACGTGACTCAAACTCTGAAGTTCTCAGTGTTGCTGTGTTTTTTTGTTGTTTTACTGTTTATTTTAAAGGTTAGCTATCTTGGCGTTAGCATATTGCACGGGTAATATGGCTAGCACGTTCAGCAATGTTGGATTAACAGTGTGATCCTGAGGGACAGTCCAGAGAAACTGTGGACAGTAAGCTTCATTTGAAGCTCACTAACTAAGCAGCGTAGTGTGTCGGGAGGCTGCAGCTGTTTTTCATGTTCCTTTCTGTGGAAATTTAGTTATAACGTTACATTGCAGTGGTTAGTTGTGGACAGCCGTTCTGCTCCGCACCAGCTCGTGTGCTCACGCGCATTGCTGTGGTATGTAAATTGACTTGATAGACATACCCTGAAGTTAATGATATACACTACCGTTCAAAAGTTTGGGGTCACTTAGAAATGTCCTTATTTTTGGAAGAAAAGCACTGTTATGTGGTAAATGACTATTCTAGCTGGAAACGGCTGATTTTTAATAGAATATCTACATAGGTGTACAGAGGCCCATTTCTGATGGTACATTGTGTTTACGTATCGTGTTAAAAGGCTAATTTATCATTATAAAACCCTTGTGCAGTAATTTTAGCACAGCTGAAAAGTGTTGTACTTATTAGAGAAGCTATAAAACTGGACT
>JAPMOB010026949.1:0-11088 GCA_029875015.1 Lepomis gibbosus | reverse complement strand
CATTTAACGGGAGCGGCAGCAGCCAGGGGACGGCTCTGTCCCCGGGGCTCTCTCTGACAGGGGGAGTAAATGAGTGGAGGCGGGGGGTAAAAATAGCTTTCAATTGCAGTCCGGTCCCATTCCCCCCTACACCTCCCACCTCCTCTGGTTGTGTTTCATTAAGCGGGCCGGACGGACCGACACGGTCGGTCAAGCGTCCGAGTGATTCATCTGTTAAATCGGTGACACGAGGCCATTTATTCTGGACCCAACGACTGCCGGCTCCTTCCCGACGCAATCCCACCAACTGTTAGCTGTGCGGCAGAGAAAGCTGATGGGAGGAGGAAGAGGAGGAGGGGAGTTATATGTTTGAGCCAACAAGACGAAATGTTACAGAGGATTTAGTCTGAGAGGACAATAAGGAAACAGGAAACGCCGGAGGCCCTTAAACCCCGAGGCAGTTTTTAGAGGCTCAGCTCGCAGCCGCAGACCCGTTGCTTTGACCTTGTCGGGATGTTTTGCTGCTTGTTGGGAAAAAGGAGTCAAGAGAAAAACTCAGACGAGAGTTTTTTGCCTTTTTTGGGGGAGAGGGGGTCGGTTATCTGTTTTTTGCTCCATTTAAGGGAGGACATAAGACATCTCGACACTACTCGTCACATTACTGGGACAATATTATGGATGCTAATGAGGACAGATCATTGATGACCCCCTGAACTTTCTACAAGTGGCTATAATTGAACCATTTATAATAACAATACATAAAAGGTAGTTAAGAACATCTAGAGAATTATCACCTGAATCTGCGGCTCACCTCGAGCTTCAGCTCATAGTTTATCTGCCTGCCTGCAACTTTACTGCTCTGGTTCAGTGTCAGTGCTCTGGTAGCATTGTTTTCTCAGAAAAGCCAAAAACAGAGACAATATTGGACTCCTGTTCAAAACACGTCTCCACACGTATGATCATGTTGCAAGCAAAATAAAGAAATAAAGAACATTATTTCTCAGCTCACCTGACCTACAAGTTGAAGTGTAAACTGCATCTCATGACCAAATTTGCTACACTTTGTTTTGAACTCCTACCCAGTGTTTTAGTGTCCAGGGGCCTGTACCACGAAGCAGGATTTGAGCTTATCCAGGTAACTTCAGGGTTAACCCTGGGTTTTCAATACCACGATAGTGGTTCACTTCTTACCGGGTGTAGATCGCCATGGTAACTAGCAGAACGGCTAACCTGCGCCGGACCAGGTTGTGTTCCTGATAAGAGACCAAGTCTATGAAAGCATCGCCAACTGACCAATCAGCTCTCTTGGAAAAGGACATCACCAACTGTGGGAGACCTCTCAGACTGGTTTTTAGGCTGTTTTTATGTTTGCTGCTGTGATGTGGAGAAACTTTTGTTTAGTGATATCATCCCACAGACACTGAGTGAAGTAGGCTACTAAAGCCTTGTAGGTTACTTGATGTCAGTTTTAAAGATGTGACAGTGGGCTGTAAGCGAAGCCTTGTTACGGCCTTGAAATGTGGTTTATATTTTATTTATATTTTTATTTCCCAAGTCCGTTTCAAACAGCCTGACACAGATTTGAAAATTAATGTTTCATTATTCAGATGTGAGGCTGAATATTATAAGCATATAGTTTGGTAGGCCTATTGACACGGAGTTTAAAATGAATGGGTTTATTTTAGGACAGTAGCTATCTTAAAGCTTATTATAGAGACTGGTGTAACACACCTTTTGCTATCCGGGTGCAGGTAATGTGACGATGTTATGTGATTCAGTATTTCGACCACTTTTCGAGCACCTTTCATCGCATGAATAGATTTTTTGTTCTTTTCCTTTATGAAGTTAATTTTAAGTTTTTAAAAATCAGCCTGAGGCTTTAAATGGGGAAAAGCCGACACACAGCCGAGCTGTGAGAATAAGGCTAATATTTTCATAGACACCATAAGAACATGTCAAATCAACCCATTATTATGGACTCTTCCTGTCCATTCAGGGATTCACACTGTCGGCAATTCTCTGTCTCCCTGCATGTGTCAGCTGCAGCTGTGTTACTTAGGCTCTATCTATTTCTCTAATATTACAGGGTTTTTTGATTGTAAAATATGCCGCTCTACTACCAGTAGACTTGTCCATGTTTGCGATTGGTCATCTGCTGCTAACACTGCCTCTTTTAGGTGAACGTGCTCATGGCTGGATTGGGAAACCCTGGATTGACTGAGTGAGTTGATAACCACCTTTGTGTGACTGCTTATCCTGATTGTTATTGTTGTTGTTAGTGAAGCGAGATAACAAAAAGAGATCCTGGGTATGTTGAATTTGTTTCGTGGTACAGGCCCCAGGTGAACATTCAAATGGAACAGGACTTCAGACAAAAGCAGGTATGTGGTCTAATTTGTTGAAGGGACAGAGCCAAACTGCAGTTTGCAGGTTTTTTGATTTGCGGCAGTAAAGCACTAATGAAGAAGAAGTTTCTAAAGGCTTGTGCAGACTACACGACTTTCAGCGTTGGCTGTTGGCCGTGCCGTTGACACTGCACAACTTGCCGTCTCGTGATGGGAGTCTTGAAGTTGCTGTGGCGTGGAAACGGGAAATGACGCGAATCTACAGACAAAACAGCTTTTGTTTGTTATTATAAAGAGAGCAATTATAAAGACAAAGCATATGGGTGAAAGAACGGATTAGCACACACAGGTAGCAGGGATTGTCTGAGCTACAGAGAGAGCTGAAGGTGAGTAAAAAGTGTTTTACAGTGAAAAAGCAGCTGCCTGCTCTCATTGGCTGCCTGTGGATGTCGAGTTGGCCGACTCCGCCAGATATATGGCATGCTAGATATCTGGCAGACGTTGGTGATGTGTCAGAAATGTGCTGTGGAGCCGTGTTGATGCGTCACTGCATAGTTCACACATAATGACTGGCGACTGCCGATTGACCGCTGATTTACTCCCGATCACAGCCTGAAGTGTGAACTAGGCTTAACAGACAGTGCAGACTGTCGTTCATTGTTAACGTCTGACTGGAGTTTTTAAAAGTTTGCCAGTGACATTAAAGCAGCACCGGTCTCTTTTGAATTGCTGTTAAATTGAAATCTGTTCAAGGAAGCACAGAGATCTGTTGATAACAGGTTTGTTGTGCCCTGTGGTACAGACTGACTGGCGCAAATGCGTTAACACATATGTTCTTGTTGTTGTAGTACAATGCATCATTTTTTGTTTACCTCTGAGCTCTCCAGAAACAGCAGGACGTCAGGATCCTTCAGCAGGATTGGATGCTTCACTGTTCTCATCAGATACCTAAAACAAAGAGCTTCACTTATTATGATGACCAGTTAGTAATCAAGTGATTTGCTATTCTCCCTCATGGTTGTCCCTTCTTTGACATGGTTGGTTAATGTCAAAAATATAGCCTTCCTTTTTAAGAGGTTCTCTGCTCTGTGTAAAAAGCTGCTGCCGCAGCTCCAGTTACAGAATGCTGCTTCCTGTTGCGGCTCTAAAATATTGCTAAAAGACTAGTGTTCCTCAACCCTGTGTCCACAATAAGGCTGCAACTAACAATTATTTTCATAGTTGATTAACCTCTTGATTATTTTTCTTTATTAATCAATTAGTTATTTGGTCTATAAAATGTCTGAAAACAGTGAAAAATGTTTGTCAGTGTTTCAGTTTACTGTTACAGTGAAGCAAAGAAGCTGGAATCAGAGAAGTCTGACTTGTTTTCTTTAAAAAATACTGATTACCAGTTAATTGATTGTCAAAATAGTTTCTGATTAATTTAATAGTTGACAGCTAATCAAATAATTCTTGCAGCTGTAGTCCAAAGACAAAGATTAAAAATACAACTGATTTTTCAGGAACTTCAACTGATTTTTTGACAACTTATGAAAAATAAATGAATGTAAATTAAGTGAATACATAAACTCTGTATCACTGTAATGTAACTGAGGGTGTACATTACCAAAAAGTAAAAGATTCATGAAACTAAATGCAAGGAAAAAAATGTCCATCAGGATGGAGTTCTACTTCTCTGAGCTCCATCAGCTGTCCCTGGCTGACCTTCCTGTCAATCAAACACCATCAGTAAAGGGCAGCAGAATGTCAGCTGCCCAAACTCCCTCACCCCACCTCCACACTCCTCAGTATTCAACACAAACACACCCACGTTGTAATAATGATGTATCTAATATTTGTGGTTTAACCTTTCAGCCTGTATAGTTCTTACCAGGTTGGTATTTACAACGACTACGCCGCTCGCACACACACAAATGTCAAAAACGCCTATGTGCACTACTGTAGCAACAAAGACTGTTTATATATAATATTTTTATAGTTTTTATTCCTGTTTTTTTATTGACGTCATTCTTTGTCTCCTTCTGAGTAATGCCCAGTATTTCTTGAGTGAATAACAGATAAGACAGCAAGCTTTGAATGTAACTTGTGACAATGAAGACTGGAATCTTGAACCAAATCAATGGAAGAAGAAGAAAAAAAAAAACTTGATCGGCTTCATTGAAATAAAAGGCCAAAAATACAGCGGGGTATTTAGTCTCATAGAACAAAATCAATGATTTGCCCAAATCTACTAGTGGTATTTGCTGTTTGCAACTTTTCCACAACTGAAATCAATTGTCAGATGTCAAACTGTCCTTGAACACACCACAGAGGATGAATTTGAACGATTCCAGCTCGCAACTGCATCACCACATGAAAGGGATGAAATTGTGACAAAATAAATATAGGTGACTTAATGTTGCTGACTGTGCAGGATTATTCGTCTGCAATAAACTGATTTACACAGAAATGGAAACCAATGAGTATAGAAATTAATCAAAACTGATGGATGATATGTCAAAATACAAACTTTGCATATGTTACATTTCTGCTGACCATCTTCCGGCCTACAGCATGGGAAATCAACCACCAACTGTATTTATTATTTCCTTCTCATCGTACCTCTCCAGTGCCGAACGCCTCTTCTCCACAAACTCGTTGGACGACTGGTCCTCCTTCCCCACCTTCACCTTGGTCATCCCTGCAGACACGGAGACGCTCATTAACATAACTGATTAACAACCAGGACGACGACAAACCAAACTAATTAACAAAACATGCACACAAAAGGTACAATCCATCTTCCCTGACAGCTTATAGAGCAAATTTAACACAGACAGAATTTACTGTATGTATAATGTTCACATTTATGTTATTATAGATATGTTTATTGTCATTATACTCAAGTACAACATTCCATATGGCTTCTCCTGATGATATTTGTGGCCATTTGGGAGCCGCTGAATAACTGTTACAGACTCTTGGACCTCAGTTTGAGAACAGTCACGTCCTGGAGTAGAGCAGAGCAAGTGCGTGGTGGTGGCTTCACTTACCCACAATGCTTTTCTCCGGCGCTGGGGGGACAATGTAGCCTACGTGCAGGTACTTGGAGGCCAGTTTACTGTGCAAACCCAGAAAATCACTGAAACGCCTTTTTACTGAAAACTCATTACTCTTAAACAGAGACATGGAGGTCTGGGCGAGAGACAAAGAAAGAGAGGGAGAGAAAACAGTAAACACTGAGAGGCCTTGTAGTTCTCGCAAGACAAAAAGACACACAATCTGAACGCTCACATTAAAATATGGACACCAAAACATCCGTGTCACAGCTGAAGAGAGGCAGCGTCATTAAGTCAGTCTATTAACTTTGGTCCAGAGAGACTTATCTTAACTAGGGCTGCTTCATGTGCAGAGGTCTGGGGGCCATACTTCTAACTGTAAACCATCATCACTATCGATATTGCAAAAAAGAGCTATAAGGATGATTCATTATACCGGTTACAGAGTTAGATCACACAAATTCACTATTCTTAAAATCAAAAACATTAAAATTCCCTGATCTGGTTTATTTTCAAACAGCACAAATAATGTATAAAGCATAAACAACTTGCTCCAACCTCCCTTTTTTAATAGCGATTGGGGATATAATTTGAGGGGGGAGTCGAACTTAAAACAGTGCAGCGCTAAAGCATTGCCCGAATACGACCCGTGAAAGGCAGTAGAAAATGATGGTTTGAACGAGGTACAGGGCTTTGACCAGGCGTTCCCCCAGATCATTTATTTATACTATTTATTTTCTTTTATTTTGATTGATATTTACACATGTAAATTGGTATGTTTTCTTTTTTTGGTACATCTAATCCATTAAAATCAATAAAATAAATCGACAGATTAACCAGATATGAAAATAATCGTTAGTTAGCCCTAATCTCAACAAATACTGGACTGACTTTTCTGCCAGCCCCACCAGCAGGTCAAAGTCTAGCCAATCAACTACTCTGGCTTCAACCGGCAGCATTTTATGCAAGGTATCAAATAAAGTACTCTATTGGTATCTGAATCAATTTAAGAATACTGGTTTTGGTACTGGTATTGTAAAATTTAAATGATACTCAACCCTACTCAGCTGTATTTTGACACTGATGCTAACAGTAATAGCAGTATGCTAAAATGACGTAATAACATGAAAAGTGTGAGCATGTTGAGCTTGATATTTTATTCTTGACCTCGTTGCACTCAATGTTCTCAGGCCGACCTGAATTTGCTGGCTTTTGACGCATTTTTGTTTTTTTACGAGAGCAGTGGTAAAGATCTGCGAACAGCAGGGGTGTCCGACTGCTTTGTTTTTCTTACCTTGGTTGTCACTTTGTAGGCCATGTATGCATTCATCCCGTCACCTGGAAAACACACACACACACACAGTTGAACCACACAACGAGAATGACCAGTCTGCTCTATTCTCAGTATTTACCTATGGTATTGACCTAGGCAGAAAAATACACACATACACAAACACCATCAACTGTGTTTCCTCAGCTTTTAAACAGTAATAACAGAATAACTGAAGCTTGAAACAGGAATTTTGAACACTCAGCTCAGGTATCAAGCTGGTTACAGTTTTATTTCCTGTCTCTTTGTGACCTTGTTCATGTCTACATAAAGCTCCATCAAGCAGGTTGAGTAATTAACAGATACACGGCCTGTGTCCATGTACAGTCAGCTCACATATTAATGGTTAATCCCAGGACAGATTTCACATTTCTAGCTACAAACTGCTTAATCATCAGTGTGTTGTTTGTTCTGTCCAACACATTTGGATTATGACCTGTAATGAAACATCACAGCCTGTAGGGGGCACTAGCTGGGCTGCAGAGCTTCGGTGTTGTTAAGATCAATAAACCATTAGCACGATAATAAAGTATGATGACCAACAGTATGACTGAGCAGACAGTTGGCCTCTGTCACTGTCTACTCTGCATTTTACCTCACCACTTTCAGAGGTTCTGCTGATGGCAGATGAAGAAAGAGAAGCTGATGTAAAATATACCCTCCAACATGTTTATTGTCTTCAGGGAGAGAAACAGGAAGGACAACAAGTAAATGAGGGCTGATGGGAAAACCATTAAACTCAAGAAACTAAGTGGAAACCCATTTTTCTCAGTAAAAATGATCTGACTGGCAGATTCATGATACCAGTGAGATTTCTCTGATCTCTCCTCGTCTAAAATACACCTCTCGTTGCTCCAGGATAATCCAGGATAATCCAGGATATTCCAGGATATTCCAGGACTTCAGGGATTTGAAAGCAGTGTGTACTCACCAACTTTTTCGGGGTCAGACACCGATATGTGCATGTCGAATGAATCGCTGGCCTCCTCCTCTTCAATCTACAGAAAACAGGGACGGAACATTTCTGAAAAGGTTTGCTGCATGTTTTCCAACAGCAGAGTTTTGTTGTAAAAATGTACAAACTTTTTTTTTAATCCTCAAAACCGTGTGAACATAGCATTGGTCATTCCTGGGAGACCTCAAGTGAATCATGGGAATTTTCTGCCTTTTTAGGGATCCAAGCAGCAAAGCTGCTGGAGCCCTATTGGTTTTGTTCTCATTCTTCCTCTTCTTTCTTCTTTTTCTCCGCTGAAAGTGTTTGGGCAGCAAAAACTGCTGGACGAAAACTCACCAAAATTTGCAGGTAGGTTGCAAATTCCACCCACTACTCGGGCAAAAAAAAAGGCACTCATAGACCTCATGGTGGCGCTATAACAATCAATTTTACGTTTGTGCAATTATCTCGAAAATGGCTTTGTTTAGAGTCAAACTTCTCATCATTCATTTTAATCTCTGGATTCATCTGCATCTTTGCTCCAGTGGTCTTCTGTTCTAAAAATGTCAAATGAATTTTTATCACTCGCCGATCAACCTGAAACTTTGGCAGGATTATCTACGGATGTTGCTGATCAAAAGTTATCAAAAGAATTTTGATACGTTAATCTGTTGGTTTTTTCATAAATTTTTACTTTTGTGTCTTTACAGCCAATTTTACATAAATGCCTGTAAATCAAAATTGCTTACCCCAGTCCTGGGGTATTCTTCCACTAGGGGGCGATTCACTTGCAAAAAAAGTTTATACCTTGTAATTCGCTGCATGGATTTCTACAAAATTCTATTTGTACAATAGGGTCACTACTCAGTTGATGCATAAATTTTGATAATGATTGATCGTGGCTCAATTTCTAGACTTCCAAACTTCCAAACATCTAAGAATATCGTCACACGTCCTAGAGAGCTGAAGTCTTTTCAGCACATCCACTGATTTGTCACTAACATTTGCCTCACCGCAACCTACGGTCAATTCAGAAGTCAGTCACTCTATATTTTTCACAATATGCTAATTAAAATCTATATCTGCAAAGTCTTTTTTCAAACGCTTCCAAATCAACACAGACATTCTCTGGAGGGCCGATATCAAGTGTCGCAAAGGATTGTTAGATCGGTCAATCTGTGAGTCTGCAGTGATATTCTGTATCTTGCTGTAACTCGTACAGTATGCACAACATTTTCTTTTTTGCTCAGTGTTGGATCAAATGCTACCAAAATAATTGACAACACACCAAACGCCAGCAAAGTGATGTGTGATATTTTTTCAGAATTTTCTCACCAACATCTTGACTGTTGTAAGCGTTTTAAGTTTAAACTGACAAAACTATCCAGGTCTGGCTGGTGTGACGTCACTACCTCAACTTGTGAGAAGGTGTGTGGACAAAACTTCTCACCAGTAGCTCAGTTAGTAGGTCACCTACTCTGGAGATCTGCAGGTCCAGGGTTCAAATCCCCAGTTGACAGTCAAAGTAAAAATAAAGTGTCGTGTGAGTGCGGTCACCTCGTCGAAGGAAGAGTGTGTGAACATGTCGTCGTGGGTGAAGCCGATGCGAGGGGTGATGACAGAGGTGGGGGGGGTGATGGGGGTGATGGCAGGTGATGGGCCGTCAGACAGCAGGACGTCTCTCCCTGGACTGTCCAACGAAACCTCCTCTGTGGCCTCTGGGACAGGACACACACAAAAAGACAGTGAGTAAGTGGGTAATAAAAAACATTGACGCAAATTAAGACAGGACTTCTGTTGAGCTTAAAGGATGACTAAAGCTTAAAGTTGCCAAAAAGTAGACCCAAATAGTGAAAAAACCACACAGTTTGGAAAGGGGACAATGCTGAGCCTGAGTGTGTGTGTGTGTACCTGCAAACAAGTCCTCTGGATCGTCATCAAACAGTGAATCCTGTTTGGGTCCGTTTGAGTTGGTGCTGATGTCTTCAGCAGGTAGACTGGCTGGTTCATGGTCTGACTGTACAGACAAACAAACACACACACTTTGTCATTCCCTGTGCGGGAGAAAGGGGCACTCAGAAATTAAAAGAAATAGTAAAAATTTGAAGGATATTAAATATCAGAGATTCTTAGTTTATTATTAGAGTTTATTGCTCACAAATAAAAAATCCTTTGCTTCAATTACTAGATTCCCTACACTTTTATGATGCGCTGACATTATATTCTGAGTTTTGTCCCTTACAGTTACCAACATTTGTCTGTTTTGCTTCAGTTAGGTGAGTTTCTATAATTAGTTCCATTTCTAGAGGTCTGGTGTAGGAAACGTATGACCTTCAACAATCATAGATAGACTATTAATTATTAAGACACTCTGTTAATTAAAAGTGTATTCAGTGATGCCATAGAAGTATTCCATTCCATTTCTTCTCTCTAAATTTTCAACTCATGCACATTGGCATTTAAGCTTCATTATTCCACATTATTTCACGTCCTGTCAGGTCCACAGTAACAGAGCTGCATTCTTTTTCCGTCACAGCAAAGTCTCACAACTTTCATTCCTTTACAGCAGCGCAGGAGAAAAGTGGAAGCACAGCAGGGGTCACATCTGTACAGTCGCTGTGCAGACTCGACATATTTTGCAGAAGGGAAAAAAGAAAAAAAGCACAGAACTTCCTGCCCGCCAGCAAGGAAATGACCAGCTGCTCCGCAAACACTGAAGGTAAAACTGATCGACCAACACTAATCGTGTGACACCTCACCAACAGTCACAGCTCCTTCCAGGGAAACAGACTGCCCCCCCACTTCAAATCAGTAATGACTCACTAACGCTGCATTACTGACATCAAAGGGAGTTCAGTGTAATTACATATACTGAGTTAGCAGAACAAATATTCTGGATAATCACAGAAAAGTAAAGGTTCAGCAGGTTCCAGCAGCAAACTGAAACCACAAGAGTCTGTGGGTTTAATTTGAATTAGGAACCAACTTCAGACAGTCCTTATCTGTTGCATATCTGCAAGTCTGCATGTAGCAGTCGACAGTTAGTGAATCACAGTTGCGTGTCGCAACTTATAACACACACACAGACACTCACAAAAACACACACAGTTGTGTTTCCATCACTTTCGGACTTTACACAGTCATACTGTGGAGACTAACTTTAAACCAATACTCCCTAAAATGTATTGATTTACATTATAGGGACTTGCTTTTATCACCCCAAAGGGAAGACGCCTCCCCCCAATGTGAGTGTGTAAACAAATTTATGTCCCCACAACATTAGTAATACTCGTCCACACACCTGCATTGACTGGAGCGCTTTAAGAAAATGTTACGAGTTACAGCCTCATATAACACTGTGATTAATTGACTGCAAATGTTTGTGATGACTCAAGGAAAGCAACAACTAAAGCTTGTTCCATCAAACTATTTTGCCTTTGGCTTCACCGTGCACACCTG
>JAPMOB010026873.1:0-27971 GCA_029875015.1 Lepomis gibbosus | reverse complement strand
ACACACACACACACACACACACACTAATGTCAGCAGGAAACTGATGCCTGGTGCACGCTGGAGGATTTTCAAATCTTAAAAATGTGGGAAACTACAGACATGTTGACAGAATTAACAGTTGTTTTTTTTTACGTTTTAATCGGTTCAGCAGGACGCAGGACCACACAGTTTATACTAAATGGTCTCAGAGGGACTTGAGATCTCACAGAAACTGAAATCCAACGTGACTTTAGCAATAAATGAACATATGGTCAGACTGTCGCTGTCAGCTGAAAACTGTGGACGCTTCTCGCTGAGCTCGCTCTCATTGGCTGTTGCTGGTTTCTGATCTGAGGCTCCCTGGTTGATATTTATGATTTGAAATCGGGAAGCCTCCGATCCAGTCGGCCACCTCAAGATTATGTCTGTAAAGCCCTGACACTACAGGATCATTTGGGTCGGGCATCGGTTCCAACCATCCTCGGCTCAGGAAGTACATAAATATATAACTTGACCTATAAGATGTATCTTTAAAAAAAATAAAAATAAAAGGACATTTATATAATGAGCTACATACAGTATTTATTTACAGACAGTTATTATTATTTAAAATACATTTGTATGTAATTTAAGAAAGTAAACTATATTAATAAACACCTATAGTTCATTTTTCTGTACAAAAATGAGAAATAGATGTGATTTGTCAGTATTGCCATAATAAATAAAAACAGAAAATTGTCAGTTCGGTTGTGAACTTGGAGGTAGCGTCTGTAATTTTACAAATTTTTGTATAAAAAACAGACAACTGCTGTAAAAACTTTAGGTTATTTGCCGTAAAATCAGTTGTTTGTTTTACAGTGTACCAAATACTCAATAATAATGTGTAACATCGCTTACACAGAACGGGAGGTTGCTTTATCAACAGTTGCTGATCAGCAGTTGGATTAAAGAGCAGATCTAGTGTCCTAAAATCCTGTGTTTGGTTCATTTGTTTGTTTCCACACCAGTTCAAATGAACCAAACTAAACCGGCGAACTCATTAGCATACATACTGTGTTAGTGAGAGGGAACGTGTCCTGACCTGGTGTCTGACGCCGATGCCGTAGAGGCCGTTGAGGTTCGCCTCGTGGCAGTTCTTGTACCACCAGCCGCCTCGGTACGACATGGCACAGCGGGTGATGAACGGCGCCGGGTCCCGGTCTTTGGTGGAGAAGATCCGGTTGTTGTGGTAACTGAGGGAGTCACCTGAAACCAAGAACAACACAGGAGATGAGAGGAATAAAATAAAAAGTACAACATGACGGAGATTTTACAGGAAGCAGAATCCACCTTTTCCACCTCTGCTCTCACCTGCAGTGCCGCTGTATCCGCCCACAGTCAGCTGGTAGTTCTTCTTCGCCACCTCGAATGTCGAGTATTTAGCGAACACCGACTCGTCTCCGCTTCGCAGGTCAATGCGTAGACTCATCCTGGTCATCGCTGTCAGGTTGTGGAGGTTCTCGAGGCCTGAAGCAGAATCCGGTTCAGACGAACACGACTTCAGATTAATCCGTAAAGAACCTTAAGAAGTACTACTGTATTTATATATGTGTATCTGGATGCTAATACTTTTATACTTTTACTTAGGTAAGATTTTAAATGCAGGACTTGTAATAGAGTATTTGCACACTGTGGTCACTTTTACTGAAGTAAAGGATCTGAGTACTTCTTCCATCGCTGCCCAACAGTACCTACTAGTTGCCTGACTCTTTACTGTCTGAAACTTAAACTCCAAATTTTTTCTTCTTCCCCTCAAATATAGGGTTCGGTGCACAGTGGATAAAACACAGTCCTTTGGTGTGAGAGACCCAGAGTTCAATTCCCTACCATTGTGTCCCTGATTAAGACACTTAACCCCTTGTTGCTCCAGAAGCGTGCGACCTCTGACATGTATAGCAGTTGTAAGTCGGTTTGGATAAAAGCTTCAGCTAAGTGAATAAATGCAATGTATGAAGACGAGGCCCCTGACTACAGGGCCCCTGTTCAGAGGCTCAGCTTTGTTTCATGCCAACAGCTTCTCCTTCACCGTTTCCACATTAAGCCGATGCTCCTCCCGTCAGGCTGCTGGACCGCACGTTGTTTCTCTTCTGCTGACTTGGTTCTGTTTATGATTTGTCTTACTGATGTTAATAGTTATGTTTCACATGCAGCTTTTTACTGTGAGGTTTTAGTGCTTTTGCCAAGAACACAAAATGAAAATGCAATGACTTTGTGTTGAATATGTTTGTGTAAAAATGTTTTCTCTGCTCAGCTGAGTTCAAGTAAAAGAAGGTCAATGTTTTCCTTCGTTTTCAACCTAGTCTCATGTTTAAAATACTAATTTTAGCTTACAGTTAATTACCATTTTTTTAGAAGGACTCACCTTGCTGTAAACAACAGTTATATAACATTTTTTTCTGTGCATTGAATATGTAAGTTAGTACTCAGATAATTTACTTCAGTAAAAGTGCTTCACACAGTGAGACTAAATAAAAGTCCTTACTTAGTTAAAAATGTGTTATCAGCTAAATGTAGTTAATAACTTTAGTTCAGTAAAGTCCTGTCAGTGTTTCACTATTACACCTGATGTTTATAGATTAATATTCCTGCTGCTTTATTCTGTGTGTTGCATTTTGCTGCTGTAGATGTTTACGGTTGAGCTCATTTTACCTCATTTAAATCCTGTGGTCTGGTTTAATCTACAGCAAAGATCATCACGTGTTTGAGATTAGAAACAGATTTGAGCTTTTCAGCAAATCTGCACTTCAGTACTTTGTGTTTTCTCAAAATGTTTCAGCATCATGAAGAGTGTCGCTCTCACCCAGCCAGAACTCTCCACTCAGATCCCCAAACCCTTTAGTGTACTCCTTCCACCCTCTGAAGAAGTTCACCGAGCCGTCCTTCCTCCTCTGGAAGACCTGCAGGCAGAAAACACACAGACCAGGTTCCACTCAGAGAAGAAAACCTTAATATAACCTGAGACTGCAACCCAGCCACCACTGACGCCCCCGTACCGTCCAGCCTCCGCCGTCCGTCTCCATGTCGCAGTAAACCCTCACCGGCTTCCCGAGACCCCCCTGAGGGAAAACCTCCACCTCGCCTGAGGTCCTGATGCCGTTCAGCAGCTCCTGAGAGCAGTCGTTGGGGAAGGGGAACCTCAGGGTGCCTGAGGAAGAGGAACACAAGAAGCGGGACTTCAGCTGTCTATCAGTTAAGCACAGTGACACTATTCTAACGTGTAAGCAGCTGTTACCGGTGGTGAAGTCAGTGGAGATGGCGGCAGAGTACTGTCCTCCTCCCTCGGCCTGTAGATGCACCGTGTACTTCGACCCAGGGTGAAGTCTGTCCAGGTTGTACTCTGTTAGCGCAGCATCCACAATCACTTCCTGTGAACGAAGAAGCAGGAAGACGAGAGACGAAGTTGTCTACCGATCGAGTTATGAGTTTAAATAACCTCTAATCCTAATATATGTAATGTATCATGTGGATCTATGAATTTGTGGATGCATGTGTGTGAGAGCAGAGATTAAAATAACATGTGGTAAGAAAGAAAGAGAGAAGGAGGAGAAATGATCACCAGTGGTGAAAGTAACCACGTACGTTAGGTATTATTTTTGAGGTACTTGTACTTTACTCCCCTACATTAACAATACGTAAAGATCTAAGTACTTTGTTATGTGAAATAACCACGAGAACAACCAGACAGTCGCGACTCTTTTCAAAAACGCAGAGTAGCTACATGACACTTCTCACCTTCATTTCCTGACCTTCGGTCTGATAGGTCAGTCTGTAGCTACCCACGGGTTTTGAGGGTGGTTTCCACGACAACACGGCGGTGCGAGGGGTCACGTTAGTAGCCTGGAGATCGTTTGGTGCATCCCCATCTTTCCCCGAGCCTGCAGAGGTACAGCAGAGTGATTCTCAACATGCAGTACGTCCGTCTGTCCTAGTTTCTGCTTCATGATTGGTTTTAGGGCTCAGGTTACAAATGGTTTTAGGGTGAGGGTGCGTACTGACCCCCCGCGGTGGTAAAGCTGGTGGTGGTCGCTGAGCTCTCCCGGTTGCCCAGCTGGCTGGTTATGGTGACGGTGTAGGTGGTGGACCCTTCCAGACCGCTCAGCTGCTGCTCTGCTGCGTTTCCAGACACACTTACCCTCAACTCTGAACCTGAACAAAGAAAAACACGAAGCAATCAGCGACTCAGTGGTGGAAAGTATATTTACTCAAGTACTGTATTTACTTACTTGAGTATTTCCATTTATTTTATACTTCTCCTCTACAATTCAGAGGGAAATATTGTACTTTTTACTCCACTAGCCCTGTTTCATCCACCCCCACCACCTCCTGACCTTTCTCTTACTTATTCTAGGCCGACTCTGGCATTGAACAATGACGCTAAAGGGTGCCGCATGTGTTGGTACCAGACGCTGAAGGATGTGACAATGTGCAGGTATTTGATGCCCTAGCAATGAGAATGGGCTGGTCTGGCCGGCTTTAGAGAATGTGGAACGGAACCACAACCAGAAAACCAAAAGCACGTGTCCTACTAAAGTACTACTGGATGTGTGTGCTCGTTTTACTTTTCCTTTAAAATCATTCCAATGTTTATCAGTGACAAGCTGAACTGAAGGTGTAACAGCCGTACTAGAAAGGACGAAGAAAGAAACATTAAGTTTAGATTGTGCTGCAGTGTTTTATGAGCTGCCGACGTGCACAAGAAACTCCGCAGCTTCACCACTTACCTGTTCCAGAGACATACACAATGGCGTATTTATCAACGGCGGCCAGCGCTGGACGCCACAATAGCAAGGCCTTGTTGTCTGTGACATTAACGGCCCGGAGGTCTGTAGGCGGGTCGGGGACTGAGAGACAAATAAAGATACCAATGTCATTAATGAAACAATGAACAATGTTGAAAAGTGCAAAAGAGGCCAAAAACATCCATAAAGATTCACATTGAGACAGATTGTGCTCAGGTTGCCAGCAGTGACCCCATCAGCGATGGGAATCGTCTGAAAAAATTAAAAACCTGTTTTGAAATAAGACAGAACACTGAACAGATCCAGGGCGAGGCTCCCCTGAGACACCAATGCACAGATTGTTTCCAGATCAGCACCTGCACCATTTCTTACACAAAGACATGAAACTCAAGATGCAAGTTTGTAGTTTTGATATGTTGAAAATTTGAACTCTTTATCTTTCTTGAAGTTTTACATTTAAAAAAAAGGAGACTCTTCTGCAACGTAACTGTTCAAAACACCTCATAATTCTTGTTTTAAAGATACTGGGAGACATTTTCACGGTGGAGATATTTCACTTCTAAAAGTCTGCTGTCTCTACAGGATGCCTCATATTTGTACATTAATTTTAGTCTCAGTGATTTTACCATCAGCTCGGCTACAATACAATAAAAAACGTGAAACCTGCAGCACGTACGTGTCATAACAACGTCTTTGATTGGATCGCTCTCGTCCAGCCCGAGGATGGAGATGACGCTGACCTCGTAAGAAGAACCAGGTGAGAGCTGTGAAAGGTCGAGGGTGGAGTCGTTTGAGTCCACGGACACGGACACCGGCTCACCTGCAGAGAGAGACAAAGAGGATAAAAAAATAAAGCTGACGTGTGAGAGATATTCTCAACAATCTGAGAAATCTACAACACAAATTCAGGCAGCTACAGCGTGTCGGCGTGCCAGGCTGCGTTCTGGCCCTACAGGAACCAATGTGAGCTGGCTGCTTCAATTAGCAGCACTTTGGTCAACTGTGGCCAGAACTGGCATTAAGTCTGGGAACAAGGTGTCCTGCACTGAAGCTTCCTATCAAAGAGCAGTGTTGTGGAGTAACTAGTAATTAAGTTAGTTTAATTACAATATAAATGTAACTGTAATTTTTTTGCCAATTCACTTCAATTAGCTTTATTGGCATGAATGTGTAACAATATTGTCAAAGCATCATACATAAGAACAATCAACCCCGTATATTTCATTAAAGAAGTAATTAAAGCCTAAAGTAATCAAAGTGTATGTGTTAAAAAAAATAAAAATAAAAATATATATTAAAAATTTAAATAAAATAAATAAAACAATAAGAGTGTGTGTGTGTTTGAGTGTGTGTGTTAAAAAAAAAATAAAAAAAATAAATGTAATTCATAGTTACTGGGAGATGGACTGTTCATGATTATATTCAGGGTTACATCTGAATATGTTTTTCATGTGCACAATGTTTTACTTTGCCATTTCCAGCTGCAGCCGTTCAGTGAAATTTAATGCTATTCTGATGCTTTGATTTGTTCTCGTGTTGCGGCGCCAGTTGAATACTGTAGCTCTCAAGCTGTCTTTTGAAAATGGTAAACAGCTAAAAACGTTCATTAGACATTACAAAAGTAATCAAATGTAATAAGTTACATTACTTTGATGAAGTTAATTGAAATAGATACAGTTTTTAAGCAGGCTAACTTGTGTTCGGTAACCTATTAGACTGTCAAAGAGCAACTAGCAAAGAGAAGAATTGGTGAGTCTGCTAACGTACAATTATTTGTACATCCAAGAAATGTGCTGTGATACATATCTGGTAAAAGTTTAGTAGACCTCATAAAGCAAAAGTCCAAAACAAACATTTCATCTGTATTGTAAAAACCTATAATTTACTTTATGCAATGAAAAACCTAGCTTCTAGGGATGTCCTAAAGAGCATCTTATGTGGCCCCTGAAGCCCTTTAATATTGTGTCTGTCACAATAAAATAACAGATTAAGTACCTTATTTTTAAAGGTCTATTGGTTTAAAACTATTATCTTAGCTTAAATTATTAATCTGATGTGACTGAAAGCTTAATTTTGAGCCTGTAACTCTTTGAAATTGATATGATGTTATATAAAGAGAAGATGTTTCACTCTGACAGTACAGTGGAGCTTCTTTAACAACAGTAATGGCCTGCCATAAAGTTAATTAACATTTATAGTGACAGCTAATGTGGCCAGAATTACTTCTTTTTCAAGAAAGTTTCCTGGAGTGCCTTTTAATAAACCATGGAGTCAGTTCTCACCATCCTCTGCGTGGGTGTAGGTGACCTTGAAACCACTGATGGGAGTCTTGGGTTTGGTCCACGACACGGTCAGAGAGTGATCCGTCACCTCGCTGAAGACTATGTCGGTGGGAGGCTCTGGGCCTGAACGGTGCGAAGAATACCATGAGAAAGGTGGATGAAAGCAAGGAAGGAAAGGAGGGAAGCGAATTGAAGAAAGAAGTGAAAGAGAAAGGGAACAGAAGAAACTGACAAAGAAGAAATAAGAAGTAGACCAGGTGAAATAAAAGAGCAGTAAGAGAAGAAGGTGAACAGAGTAACGTTGGATGGATAGTATAAAAACGGCCACTATGACCGAAAACCGTGTGCAAATTATTATTTATTCATCCACACATTTGTTATTAGTGCTCCGATGAGTTTATGTGTGTATATATGTACAGTGCAAACATATATACAGTATACAGATCATATACAGCCACATAGTAATTAATTAAAACATGTAAATGAAGGATGACGGATCCTGGACAGCAGCGAAGGAAAGAATGATGAAATTTAATGGTTAGCTGGTCGACCAAACCTGAAAACAAAAGCGTGGCAGGAATGAAGGACGTCAAACCAAAGGAAGAAAGTTGGACAATTTTACAGAAACAAATACAGAAACAGATATTAATTCAACACAGTCAGAAGAGCTAAAAGTGAAGATTCACATTAAAAGCGTTGGATTTTCAGATTTTCAGCCTCCGTAGTGTGAATGAATTTCTACATAAGGAGGCTGGGTATCACTGAACTATCTGTGCATGCGCCGGAAATACTATTACAAGAGAGAACTAGACTCTTCTATGTAATACAATCTGATCCTACTGTCAATCTGTATTAAGATATTAAGATTACAAAAATATAAATTTTTGATATGATCTTTCATTATTTTTTTCTTGTAAACTCATGGGATTAAAACGTGAAGACAGACCAAATGCACAGAGACCAGCCGTGGTCTTACCCTGGCTTGGGTGAGAGGTGAAGGGGTGTCAGTGAAGCTGGCTGTTAGCTTACCCTGAATGAGAAAAGACCAGAGCAGCAGTGAATGATTTGAGTTGTTAGGTTGTTACTGGTGTGGTTTTAAAAAAAACTCTGATTTGATGTCAACTCAGTTAAAAATCTGTCAAATGAGACACTGTTTAGTTCTCCGTTTTCTGCCATTCTGCAGTCCTGGAAGTCATTTATTATCAGCCCAGTCTCATCATGGGGTGTCAAATACAGACGCTTTGAGAAAGCCTGAAAAAGTGTCGCCGTTTGATGCACAAGGTACCCTTCAACATCCGTGTGAGATGCCCTGGGCTTTCAAGTAGCTCAAATACAACCCATCTGCCACCTAAAACCAAAAGTCCGTTACATAAGGTTACATGCAGGACTAGGGCCAAAACGATTTATCGAGTTATTTGAATAATTCGATTACTAAAAAGCATGACTCAAATTCTTTGCATTGATGCTTTGTTTAATCCATATAACTATATAGCGCACTGTTTCACACCAACACATATTGCTGTTGCACATCACGCTAATGCTCTGATCGAGTTAAGACGAAATGAATTGATGGCACTATTTCCAAAGTGCAGGACGAGAAAGAAAATAGTGAGGGACGAAGAAGAGATGGGCCAGAAACAAAAGCACAGAAAGTGTCCAAAGTATTGGATTATTTCAAGCTAAAAGAAAACAAAAACTCTGTAATGTTACCGTCTGTCCAACGTAAAACGAAACTAACTACCGCAAAAACACGACGGCATCTGATCAGAAAGCTCCCGGTCTGGCGGAGAGGACTCCAAACAAGGTAACAGTAACATCAACTTTAGCATTTAACTAAACACTTAACTCACGTTTTCATCGTTGAGTTGAAGGCTAGCAAAAATAAACCGCAATTCTCAGCTGTAAATGTATAAACGTGTGTTTGTTGTTCTCTGTCTGTGAGTTTGGGTTGTACCGTCACAGTTAGCCAACATGCTAATGTTGACATTCATCTACAAGCCGCTACAAACTTAATACATCAGCTTGTGCACAACTTCGCTAGCAAAAAATGTGACAAACTGCGAAAATGTGAATCTGAGGTTTGACATCAAATAACGGAGTGGGTCTTCATGGTTGAGAGATGGTTGATTATTATAATATATGACTGCTAATTCATGAACATGAATATGTCATATAATCATGAAAGCTGACAAATGAGTGCACAAATAAAGCATTAACACAAAACACAACAGCTTTATGGGCATTTTAAACATCGTGATCCACTGAAAACAAACAGTCCTGGTTACATCTGTACCAATGATCACATGAGAAACACATGGGGTGAAACTGTAAATCGCAAACTTACAGTTTTCAAGAGCAAAACAGCACTTTAGCTCTTGAAATGAACATGGAGGAAGCTTTTAGTGCGTGAGCAAACTCTTTCAGACATACTCAAGACAAGTGACAATTAGTTAAATTATTTTTTTTTTTAAATCCCCACAAGACACATGGTGCAGTAAAGATGTGCGCATGAACAGGTTTTTATTCTAAGATAATGGTGGTGTGAGAAGAAAAGAGCAAATTTTCTGTAGAGAACACTGAAACATTTAAAGTACTGTTATAGCACTGCGCAGAAATATTGTTGTTTTACGGTCACAATGGCTTGTACCTGTACTGATGACAAGCTTGTGCAGTCTGGACAGAAGACCAGGACCCTTTCCAAGCAAGGTCACGGTGTACTCGGTCTGAGGAGGTAGATTCTCAAACTGGAAGGAGCGAGCTGAACTGGGAAGAACCTTTTTGAAAGTTTTGTCACTTCCTGTTAGAGGTTTAGGTGTTATGCTGCTTTGGATCCTTGGAACTTGTGTAACGGCACTTTCAGGTACTCTATTTTCATATTCACTGCTTCCATTTCCTGAATCCGTTTCTTTGGTTGGTTTGGTTGGCTTTGCTTCCTCCTCTTCATTACGTCTCTCTTGCTCAGAGTCTTCTAGTCTTTCTTCCTGATCTTTCTTGCTTTCCTTCGGTATGGGCCCTTCATCTTTTCCAGCTTCTTTACTTGTCACAACAAAGTTTTTGTACTTCCCTTCAGGTGAGTCCCATATAAGCGTAAATCCATCTGAGGTCCGGTTTGTCACTCCCACAAAGTCCAGAGGTTCCCTTGTGACTCCGGAAGAAGGAACATGTGATCCTGTCACAGGTTTTGAGTCAGCACTTTTTGTCTGTTCAGTTTTATGGTCAAATAACCTCTTGGCAGTATTATTTGTTTTGGTATCCTCTCTCCTTTGGCTCCCACTGATGTAGTGTCTTATCTGGGTACTTCTTGTTGGTGGATCGCTCTTCGGAGGTGTGACTAGTCTTGGGCCTCCATGACTTGCTTGTTTGGCAGTTGGTCCACCTCGACTTGTAGCCCCAGTATTTTTGCCAGAATTGGCTCTCTCTGCATACAAGTCAGAGTTAGAATCTGGGATTCCAGTTTCTTCTTCCCCAGATCTGGTAGTTTGGGTTGGAACACTGTCACCTCCATTTAATTCGTTAGTCTGTGGTCTCACAACACTGTCATGGCCATCCAACTGGGAACTTGGAATTGCCCCTGCAGTGTCTTGTTCTAATGATTGTCTAATTTGGGCTGCTTGTGTTGGCATGGGGGTATCCTGCTCTCCTAATCGATTATCTGGGATACTATCCTTTTTTAACTGGCTAATTTGTCTTCCAGTAGTAATGCTACTGCCTCCATTTAGCCTTCTGTTTGGTAAAGGCCTGCGCACAGGACCTCTGTGTGGGTGTTGAGGCTGTCTCAGGTTTGTTCGGTTTTTGTTTTGGAAATTTCCACCATACGGTTGCGCACGAGGGAAATAATCAGCTTTAGTGGCTGGGCGACGGGACAAAGGCACTCCACTGCTTCTCAGGGTGTGATTGAACTCAGTGGACAATCTTGTCCCAACTGTGTTTTCATTCTTCTCTCCTGTTGGCCCTGTCCCTTCACCAGGATAGGATTCTTCAGAAAGAGGAGAGGATGAAGTGGCTGGCAGTTCAGGGGAAGATAAGTGCTCATTCTTTGTTTCTGATGCAGGATTTAGAGGTGTAGAGGGAAGATACCTAAAATTTGGACGAGTTCGGTTCACAAGAGGTCCAAATTTTCGAGTGGGGTTACGCAAGTATCCCCCCTTTATAGGATGAAGACGATCAGGGATTTGTTGTCTTTCAGTTGGTGTCTTTTTCTGGTTTTGCACAACTGCAGATGTTGTTGCCCCATGTCTTTCTTCACTCGTCTCTGATGCATTTACCTCAACTGATGATTGCGGAGAAGCAGATGAAGATGATGAGTCACTTATGGATGTATGTTTGGTTTCTGTCTCTCTTCTAGGGATGATGTTTGAACGAGCAGGGGAATAGTGAGAATCTCTCAAATGTGGAAGGGTTTTGTTCTGCAACGATCCAAAGTTTGGGCGTGGGCGGCGTATAAATCCAGATTTTAGAGGTGTGCGGCGGAAAAGAGGTATGACACCTTTTCCTGAGGGTGGTAGCTTTCTCTCGTCAGTTGGTGTAACATCAGTTGTACTTTTGCTTTTATCAACAGCTAGGTCTTTGCTTCGGTCTGAACCTGATTTATCTGAGCTGGAAAGGGGGGGTGAGGAAGGTAATGGTGGTAATGATGGTGGTGATGGAGATGATGATGAAGGTAATAGTAATGAGGGTGATGATGAAACTAAATGTGTTACTACTGATGATGATGGTGCTGCTGTTGATGAAGACGAAACTTGTGAAGGTGATGCTAAAGACGATGAGGATGAAGATGATGATAATGATGGTGAAGAGTGTGGTGATGATGATTGTGCGGTTGATAAAGATGATGATGGGGATGAGAATGACGACAATGGCTTCAGTCCACCTATAATCTGCGTCCTCAGTCCTTCAGAATCGACAGAGAGATTTGATGGTTTGGACAGGTGAACAGAAAATGTTGTGATATTCAAACTTTTAAAAGTGTCCTTCAGGAGTTTATGTAAAGGATCCGGTGAATAGTCGGGGTCTGTCTCTGCAGACGAGGGGTTTAAATCAGGGGTATCATCTGTTTCAGAGGAACCTTGATGTGAGCTTGATGTCTTTCCTGCCAGCCCTGTTCCACCCCCTCTACACCCGTTGCCTCTGTCCTTATGGGGTAATCTGATGTGTGTCACTTTAATTTTGTCCATACATTTCTTCTCTTGGCGGTGAACACTCCCAGTTGGCTCAGAAGACACTGGAGCAGTGTCATTTCCATGGCCTGCCATGCCAACATCTGGTTGCTCTTTGGAGCCAACAGCAACAGTTGGTTCATCCGAGTTACTTTGTCTGTTTTTATCTGAATCATTCACGGACATTGTAGCTGGATTTTTGTCATTCCTTCTCCCAGTGCTTGATACCTCTACATTTGGGTCTCTTTCAGTCAAAGCTGTTGCCTTGTTTCCAACAGTGGGGACACCCGGTTTAGGTTTCTTGGGTACTATTGGTGCCTTCTTCTCTCCCACTGGGAGCTTTTTAAAAGGGCCTGGGCCAACCTTCCTCCCTCCAGGCACATCTCTGTTTGCATTGAAACGGAGATGGACTGGGACATTTGGCTTCCTGGACAATGTGGGACTTTCAGAGAGTTTGGACCTGGTGCCATTTATTGCCAAATTTCTGCTGACCAGGGGTTTAGTTCTTGCAGTCACAGAGGCTGTGGAGCCTTTGTTAGGTCCAGCGATGCCTCCGACTTTTACAGAGTCAGCCATGCTCTCATCCTCTCTCCTCCCTTGTTGGTCAAAGACTTGCACCTCAGGCGATGGGTTGAACTCTTGGTCTCTTTCGCCAACACCTTTACCAGGTGCTGGTGTGACCTGCATCAGCAAAGCCGCTGTGGTAACCCTTGGTAATGTCTTCCCTAAAGATGTGGAGGGAGTGAGCATTTGAATTCAATGTAAAGGTCATCATATGCTGCTGTTAAGGAGAGATCATGTCTAAAGGAAGAAAAGTAGTTTTAATATTTATTAATTATGAAACCTGATTTAAAGTAGTCAGTTATTATGCAAGAGCAAATAGGTTAGTGGTATCCATGTAGAACCTGCAAGGAGAAGATTTAAATATAATTAATGTTAATCTTGGACAGAGGAATTCAACATGCTTGGTGTCTGTTGAGAGGGAAACATCATGACTGAGAACATCAGTAAAACGGAGCAGCTTATAATATTTTCTTCTGAAAGTCATTATTTTTGCTCCTGGTGGTTTGAGGCTACACCTCGCTTCATTAACTTTTACAGTAACATTTCTCCACGCTGTAATGCCTTTTATATGGTGTGTTCATTGAATAATGAGGCATCTGGACACATAAAGTTTCACTTGCTTTCACTTCGCTGGAACAAGGCTGTTCTCACCTGAATACAGTTTGGGTTAGGGGTTATATTTTTTTCTATTGTTGCGTTGTGTAAACGGCCCTGTTATCTATCCCTATCCATTTCCACTGTTTGCCTCTAATCCATCTCTGTCTCTTTGTCTTATTTAAAACTTTTGGCTCTGCAGTGTTGCTAAAAATGTTCCATCTAGTCCATCTAGTTTTACATTTGAAGAGTGGGTTATACCTTTTGTAAAACTTCAAAACCTGCAAGGAAATGCCAACAAACTTCAAACTTATAAGGATAAGGCTGGGTTATTCTGTATTTTTCTTATTTTCTACAAAGCACATGAAATACCCCAAAGACACAACAAGTTAGTCCGTCTCTCAATACTTTTTGACTTTCTGTGTGTGTCTCTTAGCCCCAAGCTAAATTTAAGCTAAATAAAAAGTCTTCCGCCTATTAATGTATTGTCCAAATTTTTATCTCATTTGAAAAACTGGGGGTCGTTTTATAGTTGGGGACTAGATATTTACATTAATAGCCAACATTATCAGAGTGCCAGCAACTACAAGAGGTGGTACATTAAGCATCTTTGTAGGCTGTTTAGTTGCTAATAAGTGAGGTAAAGCCTTTTTTAAGGAAGCTAATTTCTGATGGCCTGTGTAACATATTTTATTGACATGGAGGACTGCCAGAGAGTGAAAATGAGCTGAGAGAGTGTGATGGTATGTACAGTATGTTGCAGTTAGAACTTCTGTGTGGAATCAACATTCTGCTTTAACAGTATTTTACATTTCATGTTTTACTTTTACAAAAAACAGGTTTTAAAGATCCGGAATATTTTTCCCTCGACTACCAGGAGAAACTGTCCAAAAGGAGATTGTCTTCCATCTGCTAAAATAAAATTTTATTGACCTCAATAGTTCATGAAAGTTGTCTTTGGTCCTACTTACCGGGGGTAACCTCGGTGGTTGCCGGTGCACTCCAACTTGTGCCCTTCTCCGCCACGAGTATGAAGTCATACAAACGCCCTGCTTCCAGCTGCTGGATGTGGGCGGAGTCTTGGCCGGCCGGGACGGTGATTTCTTTACTCTTCCCTTTTCCGTCGTGGGGTATGACGGTCAAACGGTACCTGTCAATCTCACCCTGTGACTGCTCCCATTGGACCACCGCGGACGTCGAGGTCGTCTTGACGACTTGGAGGTTGGTGGGACCCGAGATGACTGAGGATGACAATGAAGAAGATACAGACACAATATAGAGTTTTTACAGGTAACACGTAGCTGTGGAAGTGATTCCATGGGAGAAACACACTCACACTATGTCAACCTTGAGTTTACCTTGGCTCAGCACTTTTCCTCCTCTTTCCTTTCCTAAACTTACAGTCCTCAGTCTTCCTATATGCAGTCGGCCGCTGGGCAGCCTCCCTGCAGCTGCCGCTGATTACATCTTTCACAGGAAGGGCAGCGATTGGGAAATTTAAACTGTCGCTGCCAGTTTGGCGATTTGAGCTGCGCACGTCAGCCAATATGTTGGTCAGAAGCTCCATTTTCTAAAACCGCTCCACTTGAAACTGCACTTTTATAGGGACATTTTACATTTGTAAGCATTTCTGTCACCTGCAATACATTTATGATTTCAGTATCTGCCATATTTTATGAATGCAGCTTTTTCAATGTAGACGCAAATACCAATCTTCTTGAGAATTCATATGTATTGTGTACTGATTATCAAAAAGCTTTCAGTCTTGCAGCAGTGAAACTCTGAAATAAATGATTTCTGTTAACCATTCGATGAAGTAACAAGATTATTTAAGACTGTTAAATTACCCAAGAAGAGAAATACAGGATCATCTGTTTCTGTGGTGGATATTAAAGGCAAATAAACAAATATAGACAGCTCACGGGTCATGAATTCAGCGGAGCTCGCTCCTCCTCGCCTGCCGTCGATCTCTCCGGTGATACTGACGGTGTACTCCTGACCGGCTGCCAGGCCCGTCTGGGTGAAGGTGGTCAGGCTGCCATCCACCTGCACACTTATCTGCTGGTCACTCTCCTTCTGTTTGGGCCAGACAACAGAAATGAGAGTCAATAAATGTTGAAACAGGCTTCTCCGCGCCGAATCAGTTGCTTTTCAGTTTGAGAGCAGCATACTAATAAAACAAAAGACTGGAGCACGTACAGCTTTTAATCATTTAACTGTTTCAGCACTGCTGCGTCTCTGTGAATCGTGCTTAATCCTGGCTGCGAGACCTTTTCTTTCTCTTTCTCTTCTCGTTAAGCTGTGCATTTTTAGGAATTAGTTTATTATCGAGTGCATGAAGAGCCTGATCAGACCGAGTGGAAACACTGTGCTGTCTGCAGGCGTCGCCATGTGTCCGGGCAAAGAGACAGTCGTTCTGTTGTATTTTTACTTTCTGGAGTTTCCAAAATCAAATTTTACTGAAGCAGAACAGAAACAATCCTGAAGGGAATCGATGATGCCCCTGAAACTCTCAACACTGCTGCAGTCACAACGTTTTCTTTGTGTGATCGGATGCTGACATTCCCGTATCTGGTTGCGTGAACCCACTTTAAAATCCGTTTTCTAAAAGTAAAGGTTTGAAATGATTGAAGTGGATTTTTCCTGCTATGAGGAGGATGCTCTGTATTAACAAAAGAAAAAAAAGAGAGGAAATCAAAGTAACGTTCAAAGTGAGTCAAAAAGACAATGGTGCTTTTTATAATTGGAATTTCTCCCAAATGTTTTTATATGGCTCATTTAAATATTTCAATAATCAAAATAAACACTGATTTGTGGATTATTTTAAATAAATGTTAATTTACACTAACGGCCAACCACCAGCAGACTGATTTTTAATGTAATATAGAATCTATGAATGATTCTGACAGCACTGGGTGAAGCATGTACTGCAAACAGAGTATATTTTAATGAAACACATTGCTTTATTATCCCCCGTAGGGGAAATTTCAGTTGACATTGCAGCACAAAAGTATTTGCATAAAGCAGACTCAGTCCCACTGAGCCAGCCTGAACACGAGAGCAACAGATTCTGAACAACAGTTAGCTTCATGCTAAAGTCTTTGCACCACTAATGCCAGTGTTCATGTTAGATAGCTAATTAGCTGCTCAGCACATTAATCAGTATGTAAATGAACGTGCTAAGGTGTTTAAGATGTTGCTGGTTTTTATTCTTCCATCCCTCTAACAACACGCTGTCGGCCCATGACATGTAGCTACTGTATGTGGCAGTTTGTTTGCCCTCTGGTTCTCTACGGTGTAACGCCGGCCCTCTGGCAGCCTGCCAACTGCTGTTAGTCAAACACTGACAGGGACACGCCTCTTACACCTGCTAGGCTTTTTTCCAAAGAACGTTTTCCTTTTTCTTTCTTTTAATTTAAAAAACCCCTCTATTTCAGAGCTGTTCATACTGTTCATATTGTCATTTTGTGTATTGTAAATACTGAATATCACATCCACCTTCCTCAAGTACATAACACCTGCACGTAATACTTATTTAATCCAGCATCCTTTGCACTCTGCTCCATCACACTGTGTACATGTATGCAGGTATGTGCACCTGTACCCACCTCCAATATACATAATAATAATAATAATTTTACTCCTGCATCCTTTAGACTCTCGTCTTAATCTGTCTATAATGTTTTTGTTTATAGTGTGCATATATGTGTCCTCTATACTGTAGCCTGTGTGTGATTTTATTATTGTATAAGTAAGCACATCGTGAGCAATGTACAGTCCTGAGTCAAAATCCTCGTATGTGTACACATACCTGGCAAATAAAGCTGAGTCTGATTCTGAAAACTAGCAATAATTTATTATAAAACCACAGAAATGACGACTAAATGTGATTTCACTTGGACTTTAAGAAGATACTTTGGCATTTGGGAATACGCTTATTCCCTACGCCTGACAAAGGCACAGTCCTGGATAACCGTCCATAAACACTTCTGTTCACCACTCTTTCAGCCGAAGCAATTGCTATATATGTCAGATGTCGCATGCCTCTGGAGCAGCTAGTGGTGTCGCAGTGGGAATCGAACCCTGGTCTCTCACACCATAGGAATGCATCTTATCTCAAGGCGCCATCGCTACCCGGTTAAACAAAGAAGGTATAACATGTTATTTATTGAACTTCAGAGGAATTTCTCATCTTTGAACAGAGATGGACCAGCTGTTTCCCTGTCTTTATGCTAAGCTAAGCTACACAGCTTGTAGCCTGTAGCTTCATATGTGCATGTGTGCAAATGACATGAGCGTGGCATCAATCTGAACGTCTAACTCTCAGCAACAAACTAAATACGTGTGTCTTTTTCAAGAGAGACCTGGCCAAAATAGCAGCATACTGACAGAGCACAGTTACAGACACCACGCACACGCACAACGACAAAGCACATTTAACAAGACGCTTAAGATACATAAACAAACAACATTAGTTTACTTAAAGGTGGTCTGATTGTATTTAACTGATACTGGTTGGTCACAGTCTGCTGTGTAAGTTGCTGCTTGTTTGGCGCACTATAAGCTCATCATCGCTGGCTTCACCCTCATGGCTCCACTCAAAGATGATCTCCAGGCTTAAAACAGGTTTTTTTCCACAGCCTCATCAGAAAACATTATAAACCTAGTGTCACAGCTGGGGGGGACTACTCACTGTTAGAACAGATTCTTGTATCTCTGTTGTCATGTCATTAGAGAGTCTGTGGTGACCCTGTGTTTGTATTAGTTTACTCGTTTCCATAATTTCAGTCAGGATCATTTCACGCTGCACAAAGTTCTTATTATTCAATTTATCTACTGGAAAACCCTGAAACTTCCCAGGAGTTAAAAGCCGAGGCTTATTCAACAATTGCTCAGCTGGGAGTACTGAGCTGACGTTTTTTTTTTTTTTTAACGTTTCTAATGAATGGATACCGTGTTGTAAATTGACCACAGCTGGTTGCCATGCGGGTTTCTATGTTGGCTGCCTGGCGTTGGAGCTCAGAGGTCGCCCTGGATCAGTGCCGCGTGTCAAAAGGCGTTCAACGATTTCCATATGAATGAGGGTGACATCATTAAAATGGCAATAGGTTCATGATACGCTTTTTAAATAAGTTGAGGCTCTGTGGCGTCTCTGCGGGGCGTTCAGGGACAGTGATGTTTGAATCTTTCTGAACACGAGGAGGTCTAACTAAACCACCGAGCGACCCATGGAAAATAAATCTAACGTCTGTAAATTGGAATTTGGATATAATACCCAACAAAGTGTTAGAAAAAGTACTCAGACTTTAACTAAGTAAAAACAGCAATACCACTATGTGTACAAAAAGTATTAGCATCAAAATATACTTGAGTCCCAAAAGTAAAAGTACTTGTTACGCAGAAAGGCTCATATCAGAATTATATATTATAGGATTATTGATGCATTAATGAGTTTGTCACTTTATGTAGCTGCTGGGTAGCTTCTGCACGTCGCCGCAGTGATCAAAATTGATGTGCTGGTTATATTTTGTGTTATTAATCTGAATCTGCAGAGCAACTAGTAGCTAAAAGTTATCAAAGTACAGTATTTCCTTCTGGAGTAAAGTAGAAGTAAATGGAAATACTCAAGTAAAGTATAGAAATTAAGTAAATGTGCGTCATTCAAATTGTGAATCCGTAAGCATGAACACACAATATTCTAATCGCAACAATGAACATATTGTACACACCCATAAACAGAAGTACGGGTGTGTAATTAAAAGCTTGTCACTGGGGAGGTAACCTTTTGAGACACAATTGTGCACCTTTTAGTCACACTACACCTTTGTTTTATCACACTGTACCCTCTCTGTAAGTCAAAAAACATTCTTTGAAAGTGTACCTGTAAGTACAACCTGTAAGTTTTGAGTATTTATGAATAAACTATAATCCCTGAACTGATATCACGACACAAACCTCCATCAGGGCTAAAGACGAATACACAGTTACGCTCACAGCTCTGCAAGGCTGTTAGCTAAATGCTAACAGCACAATGCTAACCAGAGTCACTAGAATGAATCATCTGGGACTGTGAATGTCTGCCAAGTCGATCCAGATAGTTGAGGTTGAGCTATTTCAGTCTGGACCTTCTTTTCATAAAGATACAGAGCAAACTGGGGAACAGTTACATCCTGGGTCCAGTGTCCCCGGCTGACGCCGCTGCTGATCGCATCAGTTTGTGATTCAGGCTGGAGTTTAAAATAAACCGTGGAATGAATGACCTGCTTCAACTGACCGCTGATTTATTCTCAAGAATTCGGTTCAAATGATTCATCCCAAATAAAACTGCAATTTAGGTCTAAATTAACGGCACTTTGTTCAGATGACCACTGCCGGGCAACTCTGCTGCCTGTACTGAGGGTTGATTCATCGTCCCCGCCGACATCAAGGCTCCTCGTCCTGCCGCTGAAACGGACTGGTGTCCTTTTTATCCATATGAATGAGACAGACGTCATTTACTGGAGACTCCGGAGAAGTGAAGTCACCCACATTCAGGAGTAAGTGGGCAGGAAGTATTCAGAAGTAACAGTCCTCAAAGCAGAAAATTAATCTTCAAGCATTAATGTAAAAGCAGGATTTTCCAGCTCATTTTGAACTATATCAGAACTAATGATTATCTTCATTATGGATCAATATGCTGATTATTTTCTCCATAAATCGACTGATTGTTTGGTTTGTCAAAGTTCTGAAAACAAACATTACAATTATTAAATCAATTAAAACCAAATCTTCAGATTTCTGAAGCTGTAACCATGAAATTTTTTATCAAAACCAATCAATTTTCTGTCACTCGACTAATTGTTTCAGCTATAAGTTTAATTCATTTAATTTAACTTAATTTGTAAAGCAGCTATAAACTATTAGTACTGCAGTAGAAGTAGACAAGAAAGCACAAACAGTAAAGTACAAGTACCTCAAATTAGTACTTAAGTGCAGTACTTGACTAAATGTACTTACATTTCACCACTGAATGCTTTTCCAGACTCTGTTTATAGTGATGATGTGATGCTTTTTCTGAATACTCCTTAATTCTCCAATTAGTTCAAAGGTAGAATGTATTACAGATATTCAAAAGTCCAAATTTTGCCAAACACACAAATTCTGAAGGCTAAAGTGGAAATCAGGAAGCGGAGGCACCACCTCGACCAACTCGTGTTGTCGGGTCAGACTAAGCTCAATTAGATTTTTAAATTTTATTTCTAGCGGAGATGATTCCAAATGTTTGAGGCTGAAATTTGGGGGAATAAATGATGGATGGACTTTAAATATTGTGCTCCAAGCATAAAACCCCCCTCAGTTTGAATGTATTTCATTCAGTGTAACTTCGACTGTATCATATAATAACACAATAATCATAAAAAATGTCATGCTAAAACTCTTATATCAGACAATACTTTTGATGATGGACTAATTGTTTAAATCATTTGTCAAGCTAAATGGCAAATCTTCTCTGCTGTGAAGATTAGCTGTTTTTTTATATAATAAATAAAAAACTAAGCATCTCTTTGTTTTAAGACTGCTGGTGAGACATTTTAAGACGTCAGCCTGGGCTCTGGGACTGTGTGAGGGGCACTTTCAGAAAGCTTTGATAATTACTTGCAGCCCTAAAACACTGACAGATGTGTTGGTTTAAACTTCTGGCAGTGTTCTGCTGTTAACGCCTGTTATGGTGAAGTATTTTAAAATGTTAACAAGAAAACATGAAGATCAGTTTTGAACAAGGAGGAAACTCCGACTCTGAAAAGTAAACCTGAATTCTTTCAAGCGGCCAGCAGGGGGCGACTCCACGGGTTGATAAAATCAGTCCTATTGCATTGGACTTTGGATGAGAAAATGACCCCACTTCTCAGCTGATTTATTACCTCAGTAAACACTTTCCTGATGAGTTTATGGTCTCAGTCACTAGTTTAAAGCCTTCTTCAACACAGCATGATGTTCATTTAGTAAAATATGGTCCCATTTAGAAGAACATAGACCAGAAAGCAGAGGCTTGATACCTGTCAATCAGGACTGAGGCGAATTGTATCCGCTGCTCTGTGTATATTGTAGCCGTGAACTTGTTTGTGAGTGCTGTCTAAGAGCTTTCACCCTTTCACAGTGTGTTTTCAGTTCATGAAAAGTCATTTTTAACATTTTGGTTGCCTAAAAATTTCTTTTTCAGCTAAAAAGGAATCGGCTGTCCGGTTAGTACATTTTTGTACTTGTTTGCTTGTTTTTAGTCTCCGAGTTAATATCACAGTTAATGTGAATTATAGATGCACCTAACTAACCGAGCTAGCTTGCTCGTCTGAATATGGTCACATCTTGTTCCAAAAAATCAAGGTGGCGTTGCCAAAACGCCAAACTCAAGGCTTTCAGAACGTTAGTCAGCAAACCAACTGGATGGCGTCATGGTGGCTACGTCCACTTATTTTACTCTGTGGTTTTGACTGGGTCTGGGCAATAAAACAATAATTCTTGCAATATGTTTTCCTAAATAACAATATAACAAATGTCCAATATGTCGTCAATAAATGTTTGATTTAATTCATTTGAATCCCGAACGAATTAGCACTTAATTTTTTCTATGAAGATATTTATTTTGTTGAGGGAAAAGAAACTGAAAGAAGATTTAATCATCATATTTTTTTACTTTTTTTAAATTTAAATGTTCTACCTCAGATTTGTTAACTGATGCTCTGTTGTGCGACAAGCGTTTGTCACGTTCTGACCATAAAGAAAAGTTTACCAGCTGGTTTCTTCAATTTTCACTCAGGAGCAAAAATCAGCCTTTAACCTTGAAAGAAATAATGATTTGACATTTATCGCGATAATTATCGATATTGAATGTTATGTAATGTATTTATATATCGGATAACGTTTTTGGCCGTATCGCCCAGCCCTCGTTTGGACGCACATCATTGGTGGTAAATATCAGAAGGATATACCTAAATATTATTTCTATCAGCCAGATGTTCTGTAAAGGCCAGACTCATTTATTTTCTGTCTTCTGTCCCTGCTGACAATCTGTTCTCACTTCAGTTGTTGTTGTTGTTGATCTGTTGGTTTGGTAAACATGTCTTTCCCTTCCCTCTCTCTCTCTCTCGCTCTCTCTCTGTCACAGCTGTGGCCCGGAGGTGATGTCATCCCTCTGGCAGTCACCATGTTTTTGACAGTGTTTACATGTTTCCGCAGCAACAAGCATCCCACATCTGCATCTTTTCCTCTCCACCTCGAAATCGTCCTGTTCGTTCACGGCTCTTCTGTTTTCACTCCGATCCGTTCGACTGTTTCGCCTCTGAATGTCATCTTTTCGCTCTTTTTCTGCTTGTTGGTTCTTTTGTCTTCTAGTGTAAACTTCTCTAACTTAATGCTGTGTGACAATTTATGAGAGAAACATGGGGAATACTTTGGCCGCCAGTGTAAAAACAGTTAGACCACACTGTGAGATGTGATTTAAGATGTTTGGAGACCAAAGAAATCTTAAAGTGTCTCATCCAAACTAAAAGGCATCGATCTAGTTTGACATTCCCTTTCCAGAACGGCTTTTGATTGTTTTCTGATCTGTCAGTTCATCTGTGACTTCCAAAACCATTTTTCTTCTTTGTTTAACTTCTGGAAGTATGAAATTAAATGAGGGGGAAGAGAGACGGGGAATTACAAACCACAAAGGGTGAAAGCAAACTCACTCGGTGCCTTAGCGCCTTAGCCACCGGCGTGCGCCACAAAATGATTCCCAGGATTGTTTCTCCATTTGGTCCAGTAAAATTTGGAAAGCCTAGAAGAGCTGTAAGATTGACTTGTTTTATCCTATTCACGTGTGCAGGGGAGCCAACAGGAAGTCAGCCAGCGGAGGTCTCTACTGTGCAAAAACATGGAAGCATTAGAAAACCCACATGTGAGCATCTTTCAAAGGAATCAATGGGGGGCCACGTTTGAACATCCACTTCTCGTTAATTCTCGAAATTAGTTTCCTAGGAATGTCTGGACTTAAGCCCAATTTCTACTTCTGTGCCCGGCTGTGTAACCTCCGCCATAGCCTGATGCACACCTCCCCAGAAATTCAACTCCACAAAGCGGAAATGCAGACTGCAAAAACTGTGATTGTTTAGCTTGTCGTCATCGCATTTCCGGCTTCTCCTTCTTCTTTTGCTCCAATCGGCTGAACACCAACACCGGTACCGGGGTCAGCACGTGATGGTCAAAACTGCTGACTTACTTTTGCAATTTTTGTCATTTTAAATCCAAAAATCAACCTAGTTGTTGCTAAAAATATCTCCGGGCGCCATCTTGATTATTGCGCAGTATCTGGGAAACCCTACAGCTGACTAGGGTTTTGGCGGTGTGACTTCAGAGCCATGCAGACCCCAGTGCACAAGTATAAATGCTGACGGCGGCATACAGCATCCACCGTTGGCTATGGCGTAGCCTCAACACAGAGGTGTAAATTAGCCTTCAAGGCCAGCGTGAGGAGCTCAGACATTCGGAGTTGAGGTGGTTCGGACATCTGATCAGGATGCCTCCTCGACACGTCCAACTGGTCGCACATATCCCATCTGGCCCAGGAATACCTTAGACCCCATGTCCACCAAAGTGTTTTTTTTCTGATGCCAGCGTCTTTTTTCAATTCATTGTAAAGGGAGCGCCGTGTTTTTCCAAGCTGGTAAAAACACCAGGAGCGTGTTGAGGCGCTGAGCGTCTTTGCCGTGCATGTTACAGCCTTCTTTTCTTGCAGAGCGAGTAGGCCTACGTACCTTGTGGTGTCATTTTTACATTCAGTAAATTAAGTAGGCTACTTTACTTGCAGCACATCGCCTCCACGGAAATTATGTATCATAGCAACCAGAGAGACTCAAAAAAACCCACTACGCCTCCAAAACGCACCCAAGCGCTCCCAGCTAGGCGTTTTCAGAACAGCAGGTGGCGTTTTCAGCTGGCAAAAATCGCTTTGGTGGACACGCGCCCTTAGGATGGTGGGGTGGTGATGGCGCAGTGGATAAGATGCATGCCATTGGTGTGAGAGATCCGAGATGAAGACACTTAACCCCTCGTTGCTGCAACGGCGTGCGACCTCTGACATATATAGCAATTGTAAGTCGCTTTGGATAAAAGCGTCAGCTAAATGAATAAATTTAATGTAATGGATGGAGAGAAGGGCCACCTTGCTAAGCTAACTGCTTAACTCCTTAACCTCTGAACTACAAAAACTTTAGTGTACTGAGGACAAACAGTAGTGGTTTTACGAGGATTTATGTTCCAGACTGGTTCTGGTTTCTTTCTTTTTACACAGACTCGGGTCAGGATGATTCTCCTCTCCGCGGGTTCATAAAGTTGTTCATCACATCCTCTCATCAGCTCCGGTCTTATTCCCTCTGCTGGACTCTTCAGGCATCCTTCCATCATGTCTTTTTCTCTCCGTCTCTACGGTTGTGGGGGGGGTTGTGGATATTTCCTGGTGCCGTTCCTCTGGTCCAGACCTCTCAGAGTCGTCAGTGAGGCTTAATCCCTCGCTGATGTCACCGCGGGGAGATCATCGGTCTAAACACGAGGTGATCGCTGTAATTGTGTGTGTCTGTGGGAAAACATGCATGAGCGGAAGCCAGGACATGTGCGGGGAGGCGATTCCTCCGTGGTAAGCTGTCCAGTGTGTGTGTGTTTGAGCTGTAATCTAAAGCAGCGAGTTGGTTTCTTTTCATCTTCGTGACAGTTTTGACTGATTTAAAAAGTGAGGTTCAGAGTGTTTTCTTTGTTCGACGGCCCGTCCGCTCTCTCCTCGACACGACTCTCACAAATACCAACGCAATTAGTAATTTTCCACTTCTTTAATGCCTTCTGCTGCAGATTGATTGCACATGTCTGAGGACGGACTGTCCTGATGAACAAGTGAAGCGCAGGTTACTGGTTTTTGTAGCCAAAGGACAGTCGGTGCTCCTTTGCTGACCAAAATATAGGATCATCTGCAAGTGTGCTGCAAATTTTGATGATCAAAAGCTTAATAATTTGGCAGCCTTAAAAGAAAATAAACAATATTATAACACAGTTATAAAGTAAAATGAATTTCACCCAACAAGATAAAAAATATTTAAGGTGCCTTACTACAGTAAGTGTGTAGAGGAAAGGTCACAGAGTCATCCAAACAAAAAGGTTCTGCATGAATGTGCTCATTAAACTTCTTTGCAATCTGCCTGTGAGACGAGTAGTGGGCAAACTAAATCTTATGAGTTGTCCCAGATGAAAAAGATGAATTGTGTCTTATTAAGCTGGGAATAGATATCAGGTGTTCAGAAAACAACAGGAAGTTTGTTATTGTTGTTGTTCGGCTGCTGATCTGGCTTTTTATCAACACGGTCAGCAGCAGCAGCTGTTGCACACAGTTCATGGAGGCAAGTGAGGACATGAAACACCTGATTTCTGCAATTTGAGTCAAACATCGCTCTCCTTCTCAGTCATAACTCAATCAAATCTGAACACACAGACATGAAACTGATATCAGTGTCTGTCCACCGTTAATACACTTACATAAATATATTTAAAAGTAATCCAGTGATAGTTGTCATTCATGGCTTCACTCTCATTGCTAATTCTGCGTACTTTTAATGATGCCAAAATTGTGGAAAAGTTCATTCTGAGCACCGGAACCAGACAGCAGGTGTTAATTAGCTGATTAGATCTCTGCTCAGCTCGACGTTTCTGTTATCACAAATTCTTTGTTCAAAAATTCTAATTCACTGTGAGATACTGGAGTTTTGCTGTAAAACATAAGCAGTAAGATTACAACAAAAAAAGGCTTGAAATATTTCACTTCATGTGGAATGAATGTAGAATATAAGAAAGTTTCACTTTTTGAATTAAATATCCAAATTCTGCACCCGTAATGAAAAAATGTGCATTTGAACTCAAGTATTATCATTCATGCCGGAGAGACTGTCCAAACCTGACACAACATATACACAAAACTGTCACTAAATAGTATAGGAAACCATCCTGAAGGCTCCTCACAGTGACTGGAAGAAAATAAAACACCCCTGCCTCCTGTAGTTTTTACTGAATCGCATTGAACAGCTTTTCCACAGCACACCAAACTTTTTTACCATTTGCTCACCTGTTTGTAGTTTTTTAAAATAAGATTTGTCCCAGCAGTAACAAGGTGTTGACGGTGGATGTAAATACGTCAGTGTACATATATATTTGATCTATTCTGAATGAGAACGACAGGCAGCGATTGGATCAAAGGAAAATGGACAAGAACCCTTCAACAAATGCTGTTTCCCAGGAAGTACATCTACACTGTATTGTCTTCTAACTACGTGCTTCTGTCTAACATAATGGATAAAGTGCACTGCGGAGGTTGTGTTGGCTGGTGGGCGTAAAGTTCAGGACATCTTGAATGCAGTCGCAGCAAGCAGATATTTTGCTGGAACAACAAAGTCGAACGGACATTTTATTGATATCTTCAGTATAAACATGAATTAAATTTCCTCATGATGTTAGAAATAAATGTAATCCAGTCGGCATTATGTTTCCTGCAAAACATATTTTTTTGTTGATGTAAAATATGTGTTGACATAAACTGAGACAGGTCAGACGTGACGAATGACTCATTCTGCCTGCAGGTGCCACCGTGATGGTACACAGGTGACCTTCTCGGTCCCTCCACGATGCAACGATCAGTGATCAGCAAACTCCCAGGAGTCGTTCGTCTGAGCCGATCCCTCTCAAAGAGGCTTCGTTGCTAAGCTCCTGTTTGTCCAACACAACCAGTGGGACTGGTGATTTGATGCTGTTTGTGTCTCTAACGCCGTCACTAACGGCACGCCCTCTCTGACCGGTCCGTGATCTGTTATGTTTCCTGTGAGCGATCAGCTCGAGGAAATCCAACACTTTATCAGAGAGAGAAGATGAAGTGTTACCGTCTCCCTCCTGAGTACACACACATTGTTTTCTATTTTTCCAGTCATAAGCTGAGGCCAGAGAAAAGATCTTAAACCTTACATACTAAAAGGGAATCTACCTGCAGGATAAGATGTTTCTGGCTGCAGCTGTCCACAGTGTGTCTTACATAAAGCAGCTCGATGTCGGGCTGTTTACAGTGTGATCGTGTTCCGGCAGTCTGTTGATCCGCGAGCACAAACAGTTTCATGTTTGGATAAGCCAACATGAAACATTCTGCACATCAGGATGTTTGTTATTAGAGATTCATTTTACAAGAAGAGATTTATTTTGTGGATTATTTTTAAACCCAGATTATTCTTTGGTTAGCCTCTAAATCAGCTGGACAACATTGATGTTTACCGTCTCGTGCTGTGGGGAGACCAGCTTTGTCCTTTTAGAGTTTGCCTTTTTGTAGTCGACCTTGAACCTGAATTTATTTTTTTGTTCTTTATTCATCTCATTTGATCACTCTATGATAATACTTTTAAACCTTTTAAACTTTTCTACATCGCATAAACCTCATTTTATCTCTTTTTTATGTGCAGAACGCGACTTTTACCTCTTTTTTCCACCAAAAAAGAACTGGTGCTGGTTCGGAACTGGTGCTGGTTCAAAGTTGGTTCAACTTGCGAACCTTCTCAGAACCTGTTTGTTTTTCCACTGACTAG
>JAPMOB010026825.1:0-12262 GCA_029875015.1 Lepomis gibbosus | reverse complement strand
GTTGCAATAAATGTCCTATTTTTGGCAATACTCCGTGTCCTTTCCGTATTTGCCATAGCCTATGAGCCGGGTTATGACAGTCACAAAGACCCTCTGCTCTTATATAATGTTTTCCCATGGTGACCTCACAACTAGGACGAGCACATATGCCATAAAATGCCCACTAAATAGACAAGACCTCTCTACATTTCTCAACTTGCTGTGAAACTAAATTAGACATACCAAGTGAAGTTTTCGCCATAATCAAGGAACTGGACTCGATCCCGTTTGGACATCTCAGCTACATGACCATCTGTTGCTGTAGATAATTATCTACCTCATCATCTTGGCTGAGTTTTAATCACATATGTCATGTTTTGACAAAAAATGCAGTATTTTCCATGTGACTCCTCATAAATAAATAAAATAAAAGATTTAAAGCTGAAACTCCAACATACAAGTCAAGGACTTTTACCAGAACACAATGTGCCTGGAAGACACAAACTATTTCGGTCTCATTATGATGACTTTTATATAACATTAATTTCAAGGCTTGCAGAAGAGTTGTGTGTTGGGTAATTACTTTACTTTTTTATTTAAAGTGTTGTTGGTTTTTTGCTTTCTATAGCAGTGAGTAACATCGTTTGTGCATCTAGAGAAGCCTGCGAGTCTTTGCTCTTTCAGGAGCTGTTTGGTGTTTCCTGTTTCCCTCATACACTCTCAACCCTGCTCTTTTTGATTTTATAAGAACCGTCAAACATACTGGTCTTTGAAGTGTCAATTTAACTCTTTTCCTCTCCGTCAAAGCTGAGATTTCCTCAGCAACACACTCTGCATCAACGGCTACTAATAACCCCCTTGCAAACAGCTCAAGAGGAGGGAACAGTAGAAGGCATGATGATGCTAAATTAAAGTGATGCAATGTGCCATTGAATGTTAATTGTTAAATTAAATGTCACAGGAATAAGAAAGCCCATCTTATCTTATCCTATCTTATTAGTGACAAGATTATTTATATTATACTTATTATTTTATACACCCTTTCCGTTGATGATGTATAAGTTATGAGGGCCATTTTATAACAGAGTCAAAAATTCCCTTTATTCTCACAAAACAGTGTAATGTGCACATCCTCTTTTCTTGCAGTGAAGCAGGCTACGCCCCCGCATCAGGGGCACTAAGTAGACAGTGGTGTGCAGTCATCATCTTCTACTACAGTCGTCTCTTTCATGTCACTATAATCGCTATAACTGTTTCATATTCACACCTACAGGCTATTTTTCAGTTCACCTGACCTGCACGACTTCATGTAGGACTGAAGAAACAGGAGAGACCAATACACATACAATATGCAGATAACATACAAATGTAAAAGCAGAATCTGAGCAGCGGGTTAAAACAGAGGACCATCACGTTTAAAGTGACAGTGCCAGTCTGACATCATGATTTGCTGAGCTGACTGGATTTGTGTTCCTTCAATTATTTATGATACCAAGAAGAGTCACAGAAGAGTGCCTGTCGCTGCGCACAGATTTGCTAATATAAAAGTATAAACCCAATCATGAGATTATGACATCTTATAGGAGTAAGAATGAAAACCATATTATATGACTGAGATCTTTATAGAACCCTTGACTCCACAGAAAGGTTCAACAAAGGGCAGTAAAAAAAGACAGACAAGAAAGACAAACATTAAAATGAGTTAAAACACCTGAAAAAGGGGACATAAGAGGAATTTTGGTAGAACATTGTCTTAAGGGTCTGGGTGGAATGGTACTTAACATATGGATATTTTTAACGCAGCCTGATGAATTATTAAGAAATGTCAGAAAAACCACTTCACAGTTTCTACTTTCCTCACAACTAAACAGACAAAATAGGTCACTTGTCACTGTTGTCCACAATGACCCATATGACTGTCCCAAAAACAACTCATGCACATGTTTTCTGATCTACCACCTCTGTGGTTAAGGTTTGGTAAAGTTAAGGAAGCAAAAATAAACAAAATGTCACGTGTATTTGATGAGACATCCACATTTTGTAAAAGTAACAATGCAATGTTTTTTGCTAGAGGTTAGCATTTACTACCAGCCACCAGCCAACTACCAGACAGACAGTCAGGAAGACCTGTAAATAATACAGGTTCTTTTAAGTGTTTCAACAAACTACCAATGCTGTGTTTTTCCTGGTGAAGACAGTTTCTCTAGCTTCTATGACTTTTACCATTTTCACTCTCAGCTATTTCCTTCTCATTGTTGTCTACTTGCATTCTTGAAAATTCTTGAAACAAATTTGTATTTCCAATGCTATTGTTTATTTTTACATGACTGAATTTCTTATCAGACCTTGATAGAACATTTCTTTTCTTCTTTTTTTTGGTTGAGAGATTTGCTGCTCAAGTTTAAACTCGATGATAAATGAAGTACTTGTTCTCAATAAAGGATTTTAAGCAGCGTGCAGCCTGGAGGCTTTCAGACACAGTGCTGAATGTTTATCTGAGCTACAGCTTTCAGTGTCCTGCAGACAGGTGGCCTCTTTATGTATTCAACTGTCTATCTATCTATCTCTAATGCATCCACAATCCACTCTATTATTTATCATGTCACATCTCATGTGTCCAGCTCAGCACAAACATTTTCAATAGAGAGCGAAGCTTGGGGCCTGCCCTAATCTGTATCTACATTCAGCCACTACACTGTAAACACACACATACTGTACAGTGCATACACACAGGTAAGAATAATATTAGATTCAGGGACTCAGAGAAGGAGAGATGTTCTAGCAGTCAAGAATATGCTATCAAGTGCAGCTCATCTATCATTAAACAGAATCATAAAATCTTGAGGAGGCTGGAGAGGAGAGGGTGGTACAATGTTGAGAGAGTGTGGGAGGATGTGAGAAACGGATGGGAAGATTGAGGGGACAGGGAGAAACAGATATACCACGGAGTAGAGGGGCAAGTGAGAAACAGAAAGGGACAGGACAGAGGAGGGTTTGAAACAGAATCTAAAACAATGAAGGCTCCATAGTGCAGAGGAACTTAACGATGCCACATGAGTCGAATTGAAGATGTGAGAGTGGGACTGGGATTCCCTGCTCAGAGAAGTGTGGACCTGTTCCCCACTGGAGCGTCACTACTAAGTCCTGTTGTCATCATGTTTGTCACACACCTGGGTGTTAAACACCGACCGCCATCACCTTCTTCTTCCTGCCTGTCTGTATGCCTCTGTGGCTGCTTCTGCGTCTGCCTCTCACTTCCCTCCTCCTCCCACTGTCCTCCCCCTTCCACTCCCATAAAACAGCCAATGGCATGAGACCATTTTCAGACAGCTTCATCTGTCCTGGAGCAAATGGTTTTGTATGAATCTTTTGATTTTTTATGAATCTTTAGATGTGATTCATCTAAAGAATAAGTGATTTTTTTCTTGAATATTTTAAACATACAACATTTAACTTCAACCCTGTATCCTAGAAATCTTGTTGACATACCACAAATTTATTTACCCTATTAATTTTTGCACTATTGTAACTGCTGCCTGGATTATGCTTCCTGGGAACATTTAGGCAACAAAAACACTTTGGGTAAGGTTAGGGAAAGATCATGATTTCGCTTAAATGGTAATAAATTAAATGAGTGCGTAATCACCACGAGCGACGGGGGTATAATATATGAAATATGGAAATTTGTAATATTTGTAACGACTTGTCAACAAATATGTCCAAAAGCTATTCCTCTCACCATTAAAGTTAAATCGACTCCAAAACACACTAGAAGCTTTCAGAACTCTTTCATGTTGATGTGCGTGTCAAACACCAATGTTTTCAAACACAAAAGTTTTTGGTCATTTGGTTTTTGGGGGGGTTACAGAGGGTCCCCATCAAAAAGGGAAATAATTTATTTGCACTTGTTTGCATAATTCCATCCATACAGTAACACAATGACAGAATCTATGCCTGTTTTGGTAATTGGTTTCATACACTTTAATAAAACATATAAAAGTTAAACTCCTTGTAAACCGGGGGTCTGGGGTCTAAGTCGTGTCAGTTTAGGGGTCCTTGGTGTGGAAAAGTTTGAGAACCACCGTTATATGATAATATATGACGGTAAATTTGACTTCTCTGCGTTTTGGACTATTGGTTTGACAAAACAAGCAATTTGAAAATGTTCTGGGAAATACAGATTCATGAATAAAGTAAAAAAGCTGACCTTTTACAGCCGAAACAAGAAAATAATCAGAAGATTAGTGAAAGATGAAAACAGCCAATAGCTGCACGCTTATTACTGACCTCTTCATATTCTCAATTGTGCTTCTTTTTTTTACCTGTAGGTTTTTATTTGTTTAACATTTAGGAGTGTCACACGCAAAACAAACAAATGATAACAATATGAACGAGAAAAGAGAGACAAGGACTATGAAAGGGAAACTACAGCAGCAGCAGGGACAAGAGAAGAGAGGGACGATCCTGGAAAAAGAAATCAGTGACATTCTGACAAGGACGTGGAGATAAAGTGACAAAAAGACGAATACAGGCCAGACCATTCAGTACAAAAGGAGAAGGAGGGTGACACAAAAACAAAGACACAGACACAGATAACACAAGGGTAAACAACGATAAGAAATGGGTTTGTTTGTCAGGTTCAGTGGGTTTTTGTTACTCCTAACATACTTTAGAAGTCTAGAGAGCAATTATAGATGTTACCGTAGAAAATAATGTCATTTAACGGAGCTACTTTTGCTCTCAATAGCCTAGTTAACTCTCAGCTTGTATATGTTTGATCAGCAGCTGTGCTGCAGTCACTCCTCAAATAGAGAGACGGACACACATGAGAGAGCGGGACAAAGAGGTGGCAGTGAGAGCAGAAAGCAGGACAGAGTGTATGACATGCCAGCAGATCAAAATGTATAGGAGGAATTACAGTTGCTCCAGGAGCAGCCAACAGCTCAGAGTGATGCTCATTAGCATATGAATCATTAGCATGGGCGCTGCAAGCTGGAGGCAAGCAGCCATGATGCACAAAGCACAGAGCGCACAAAGCCATGTTTACAGAGAGCACTACTAAGGTCTCTGATCATGTTTGCTGTCATGGCCAAACATACAGCTTCTCTGTGGCTGCTACTACAGAAAGCACAGGAAACGAAACACCATTCAACAACGGCAGATAGTAGGCTATCATTGTATACATTAAATGCAAGGGCACATCATCATAAAAAGAAACTGCAGTTTATCTTCAAAATGTTCAGTGTTGAAAAGAGACTTTGGCTACATTCAGACAGCAGGCCAAAGTGACCCAAATCTGATTTTTTTTTTGCCTGTATGTGACTCAGATCTGATCTTTCTATGACAGTGTGAACAGGCCAAGTCACATGGAATCTGATCTATTCCAGTTCGGATTTGGGCCACTTAGTGAAAACAGATGTGTTTTCATGATGAGCTCTTTGCCTTCAGTTGTAGGACTGGGTGATCTTCAATACTTTTTTGGTATTAACTGCAATGTGTCAGTAGTATCAGAATCTGAAAAGTACAGAAAGTCTGACAGTGAATGTTTTGTTTATTGTGTATTATTGATCAATAGATCTGCATTTAAATTACAATTTTCTCATTTTAGACTATATTTTATTTGTTGGGCAAAGTTCTCTTTATTTTAGTTTAGATGTCATTTCATATTTTAGAGCTGGGGTTATTTTGTTGAATGTAAATAATGCTTTGTTTTTCTACAAAACATAATTTTCATGTTTATGTTTAAAGGTAACATTTCCAAAAAACAACTGTTTTTGGTATAGGATGGAAGTGACTAATATTATTATTTATTTATTTTTTATCAATTGATCTGACTGTTAATGTCTTGATTACTCAATGACTCATTCAATTTATTATTAGGTCTATACATGACTCTCATCACAATTTCCTTAAGCCCGAAGTCTTGTTTTGTAAGACCTACAGTGTAAAACACAAAGATAAAATTTTACAATTCATTTAAGACGCTTGTTACAGAGTGCTTGGTATACTTAAATAATGAATCAAATATCAAAACAATTACAATTTCGGTCAGTCGACTAAACACTTAATCAACTCATGATTTCAGCTGTACTTTGGCATCACTATCAAAACTCATACTTTGTATCAGCACAACCGTAAAAAAAGTGTCAATACCCAGCCCTATAGTCACAAATAAAAGAAATATAAGATGGCTAAAAAGATGATTTTGTTTGCATAGCTGACAGAAATTACTTATTGCCCTATAAAAGACAACAATTACTTAATATTAATTTAATAGTAATTATTTTGTATAAACAATTATTAAGGATCAAACACAAACATGTATCAAAAATTCACAAAAAATGTGTCCATGGAAGACATAGAGGAAACTGGCTTTAAGACTTATGTTTTACAATAGTTATTAAATAATAACTCGGCAGTGAGTGATGTAAATTTAATGAGTGTTATTAAATGCTAATTTTGCCTGTCAGAATTTAGCCAACAAAGAAAATTATGAATGTTACATGATTAACAGTACCAATGTCAGATCTAAGAGAATTTTATCTTAATCTGCATCTATTGCTTCTACCTTTGTTCAGTTTTTTCTACTTCTCTTTAATTCCGCTCAGCTGTGTTGTATGAAATGTGTCTGTGCCTGTCCACCCCCCAAAACAGAAACACCAAATTAGTGTTGTGGTTCAGAGAGGGGAAATAATGTTCTCCAAAACATTTCTAATAAAAGTCAATATGGAAATATGCTTGTGGGAGAATAATAAGCACTACAACTTACCAGTTTACGTTGACACCAGGTGCAGACGCCACATAGAGCTACCAGCCAAACGGCACACACTACGAATGCAACAGACACCAGGAATACACTGAGAGACACTGAGCCTGAAGGAGAGAGAGAAAGGCAGAGAAGAGACAGAGACACATAAAGAGTATTAGCGCATTTAATGTAACACTCCCCACATGTGTATGTTGGATAAGACAAGAAGTATGATACGTGACTAAACTCTCCAACATATAGGTATAATCAGAAGCAATGCGTTCATTCCTTCTATCCGTCCTTTCCCCATTCATCCTCGTCATCTGGCATGTGTCATCAGTAAGACACAGAGAGAAATGTAACAGGCGTGAGGGGGGAAATGACATAAAGGCATTGCAACTGCTTCATGCAAGAGATGCGCACATGACAGGAAGAGATAATATCATGGGGCCAGAAGCCATGCAATTACCAGCTTCCGTTTTCTTTCTTCTATCTCATAAATCCTTCAACAACTTTGTTTCCCGTCTTTGACAGATGAAACTTCTTCTGCGGCCTTCTATTCCTCATCTCTATTTCTTTCAATTACTGCCTCTCAACAATGCTGTTCATTCAGTTGTCTGCCACCTTGTCTGCCAAGTAATTTAAAATTCAATGGCACCCTGGAATAACAATGTCGGCAAACAATGAGCTCACAACTGCTACATCCCTTTTCTCAGCAATACAGTAGATCTTTTTCTGAGTCTCTTGCTACCTGGAAAATTCATCTGACTGCTGATTCTTCCCATTAGGAAGCTTATACATTGTGGTAGTTCACATTAGGGAGCATCCTTATACAAACATTTCTAGCTGTCCTCTTATTATCTGTCGTTGGGTTGAAACAGTGTTAAATTGGGAAGCTCACTGGTTAGTTGCATGTAATTCAAAGTCTCTCTCTCATTACCTTTTCTGTTATATCTCCCTACCTCCAACTTTTTGATAAACAATACTTAAACAGAAACATCTGTGCTGACCGATGATCAAAAGAAAGTAAAATCTGAAAACATGGTTGCCTAAAATAAAGTTTCAAATGCACTGATTGGTGATCATGGCCTTCAACATTAGATTTTTTTTTAAATTTCGGAAGGGGCTCTTAAAAAGTGATTTCTCATTGTTCTTTGATATTCTTTGCAAGGCTGGCCGGTACAACTTGAAAATTTTACGCTGAATGTATCCTTGTGTGTCTCATAGTGGCACATCCAATTTACATTTATGCAGAGGTTTGTATCCTTGCTTTTAGCAGTTGGAAATCCTCCTCCAATAATTAAAGTGTCAATTTATTTTTACCCGTCAACCTAACCATATTAAAGTCTATTCGCCTGCTTTATAAGGTATTTGATTTTAAATGGTGAAATATTAGACACGGCAGAATGTGCTGTGGTAACATTGCTTTCAAAAGCATTTAAATGCTTAACAGAAGAGTGAAATCTCAATCTTTTTATTATTTCTTTGCCAATTTAGAGCAATATAGACAGGAAGTCCTGCTAAAACAGAAAGAAAGCTGAAATACTCTCCAGCTAGAGGGAACACAAACAGCTGGATAGAAGAATAACTCCTTTCAGACCTTTTATATCTGCCAGACCTCTGTGTGTGGAAACACGTGTCTGGCAGTTTTTCACTTAGTGGGGTGTTATCAGCAGGGGGACCCATTAAAAAAGTGATTTTTTTTCCACAAGTCAAGACATAATATGACCTACCCAGTACATCTGTACTGTACTGGGCTGGTAATATTATGTAAAATCCAAGTTATACAACAGCAACTCATGATTGATAATATATGCAGGATAATCTTGTGGTTTTGTTACTTTGTATTCTGTAATTGCCTTTCTGTATAATAGTTGTCATTGTTGCTGGTGGAGTCCACCTTTCGTGCACAGGATTCAAAGTGTGTACCTGAGATAGAGGGATTCAAACTATACATGTAGAGACTTCACAAGAAAAGGCCAGTGCATGCACACTCCAACGATGTGTCTTCTTTAGTTTTCATTATAAAAACAACATGGCACAATGAATACTGTGTTTTGATGCACTTACATGCAAATACATACATACAAGATTTGACAGATTAGCTCTTCAAGATGAACAAAATGGAAACTTCCGAATTTCTATTGACAATCAGGTGCCCAACCTCATTTTCTTTTCTGGAACTGTTCAGCTGAGACAAGGGAAGTAGGTAGTTCAACCTTAATTTCATGCATTGTGTGTCACTGTGGATAAGTAGACCCAGTAAGAAGACAGAACACGATCAGGTTGGCTGTCCCACATCAGGTAGGGCCTACTTAATTTGCATATCAAAATTGGATCACAGTGTAAGCAGAATTTAAATAATGGGAGCGTTTATTAAGTGTAAATGCATAGATCAGATGTCAATGTCCTGATAATATATCATATTATCTTTAACAGGTAGCAATGGGGTCCTAGACGTTATGGCTGTTGACCCATCCCTAGTTCTACCTGATATCCTACCTCACTCAACCACTGACTTCATGCTCAGACTGCTTCACATGCAAGATCACACATACACCACTCTGTGGCCTGTGTTTATGAACTCAATAGGATTACAGCTCAGCACCATGGACAGCATCCATCCCCACTGGCCCTCCACCTGCAGGTTAAAGTGATATCTGTACACCTTGTGCACAGACTGAGCTGAGCTGGTACAAATGGAGCTCAGGAGTGTGTTGTTTTAGGTTTATTGTAAATGTGTAAAATAAATGTCAAGTCAACCGTAAGGATGTCAGATTCCCAAATCTAAATCGCCCAGAAATACCTTCTTTGAATCTTGACACAAAGATGTTTTCAGGAGCATGTTTCATGTCACATAGAGAGAGGCCAACAACTTTAGGAGAGTATCAAAGGTCACATGTTAAAAAATAATTGAGTGGTGTACTTAAGGTAGAACTGAAAATCTATCTTGATTTCCAGCTCTTGAAGATGAATATTCTTACTTTTCAGTTGTTAATAAAGCCAATTACAGGTTTTGAGTACATATTTTCAGAATATTTTACACATGTAAAAATTAACCCTCACTTAAGAATTGAGAAACATTTTCAAAACTCTCCACACATGTTTACAAATAATATTGCTACAATAATACCCTCACACGTACAGAGGAATCTCATTTAGGCTCTCTTTTGGCTCATGATTACAGATGAGAGTTGAACCACAATGCTTTGTGGTTCACTTTACTATCATGGTGAGATACACTCATATTACCTCAGCTGCTGCACTCCACTCGCAATCTCTTTGATCTCTTTAACCCTCAGTTGAGAACAAGATCTTTGTCAAGGAGATGAGCTCATACCCTTGAAAATCAACTGCAACCTCTCGTGTGAAATGACCTCCTGAGCATCTGTTGCAGGAACTTGCTTCATTAAAATGTACTAATCATTGTTGAGAAGCTTTTTCTGTAATGTGCTCTACAGGGAACAATCGATCAGTGAGTGGTAATGACGTCCAGATACTGCTACTGATACCATTAAAAAAGAGTAACATATTACACTGCATCTTCTTAGAATAGGTTTTGACTGTGAGGTGTACTCATTTGAAGAAAAAAACTGACTCAAAACAAACAAGAAGAATGAAAGAATATACATTAAGAAACAAAGTAATCTAAAAGAAGGTCTTTAGAGTCACTGCCATTACTGAGTTTTCTATCACAGATATGGTTGATAATCTAAAAGCCACCACTGTATTTGCAGTGAACTTGTAACCACAAAATATGCTAAAACATGATGAACAGATCAATAGAGATGGATGTCTGCGGGTCAAATCAAAGGAAACAGCAAATACACACATATTAAATATTAACAATTCATGACAGGGTGAGGAGCTTAGTGAACTAAGTGGACCTCTGTGTTGAACGACTTTGAAAAGAGACAGCTGAGGCTGTTCGTCCACCTGGGACATGATGGACATCTCCCATCTGGCTGGAGGAAGCTGCTAGTTGGTTAGACCAAATGATTTACAGCTAATTATGATGGGCTCTAGATGAATTAAGCAGCAGATCGTTGACGTTAGACAATGTCAGTTAGGTAATGCTGATATTGGACAGTATCAGCGACAAGCTTCATCAGTGTTCATTCGGTCTAGTTGCTGTGGCCTATGATTTGGGCCCTTTTGGGTGATTTTTTTTATGTCTCTGATCATTCTTCACAAATTACAATTTTTGTGTCTTTTTTAGACCCAATAACCCCAAATCAAGGTCCATTTAGTAGCTTTTACCAGAACTTTCAACCGTATCACACAGTCCTCGTCATTGGATGGTTAGATCAGTTGTCATAGCGATGGATCTGTTGACATGTAAGCTCAGTAGCTGTTATGATTTAACACAAAGCCTTCTCATCCACGTTGGTTTAAAAGTTAAGCATCTTGGACCAAACTCCATCTGTAGATGAGGACAGTGTGATATGGTTAAAAGCTTATCATAAAGCTAGTAGGGTTGAGTAGGGATGGAACTGCCATTTCTTTGGTCAATAATAAACGTTGATGCTTCAGAAACCTCACTCACATTTTACAAAAACAATTTCATGACTTTTCCCTTGGTGATTAGACTATATACTGTATGTAAACTCTGAGCTAAAAGGTGCCACTTTTGCTGTTACTTCCAAAAAACAATCATGGCATGTTGAAACCTGCCCATAAAGAGTACATGCTCTGCTGATGTAATGATGGAATATCAGCTCATGAAAGGTTCAATATATGTGGATTACTTCTAGATGCAGCACCTACTGTGATGTGTTTGGTATCATACTGGGTACCTCCCATGGCTCCAAGTGTAAACAAGAGACTCTTGCAATACTGTTCCTATCACTCACACTCTCTATTTTGTTCTATGTGATGCATTTTGTAGTAATGGCATCTATAACCTGAGATCATTTAGTTAATAATCACTAAACATTATGTAAAGACTGTTTCATATTTAATTACAGGCAGAAGTATTGTGCCATATTCTCTTGGTAGTTGTTATTCTTGTCTACCATCTTCCTATTTGCAGTCTGCCAACACATCATCATTTTCACTCATGTGGTAATTATATAATTTATAACACAATTGATTAGAACGGCTCATCATAAAATAAAGCCTTCATTAAAACCGCTGTTGTCTCTCTCTCCCCACATGCGGCACCACAATGGTCCTATTTGTTCATATGTTGCCTTTGCTGCCCTGCTTCCCGTTGTGAAATGTGTTTTTGTTTTGCTACATTTCTTGTATCTTTTCATATGTTATGTCTCATCAATGCGCTTGTCCCTGTTATCCTATTTTTCATACCGCTTTCTTAACTAACTTGCTTGGTTAAATCAATTTTTTAATAAAAGACAAAATTTTATCCAGCATTTCGCAGCCATGATAACACACGCTATGCTGACAGGAAGGTAAATAGTCAGGTTTTAAACTTAAGAGAGCAAATTTGTTCTTGTTAAGAAAACTGAGACATATATGTATATATATATATATATATATATATATATATATATTACTATTGCTATTATTACTGTT